>CBVK0105758552.1:0-11784 GCA_900067695.1 Picea abies
CACATACAAGACCAAATAAACCAAATGATCACCAATTAATTTAAAATACACACAATGATCCTCTTTGCTTCTTGTGAAGCCAAATCCGAGCATATAAGTATCAAATGTTTGATACCACATCCTCGGTGATTGTTTTAAACCACACAGGGACTTTTTCATCTTCCATACCGACTCCTTCTTTCCCTTTACAACAAATCCTTCTAGTTACTTCTTATAGATTTATTCTTCCATATCCCCATGTAGGAATGTTGTCTTCACATCCATCTATTCTACTTCAAAATAAAATGTAGCAATACTAGATAAAATAAATTGTATAGAGGTTAACTTCAAAACAAGAGAAAAAATCTCACCAAAATCAATTCACTCAACCTCGGAATAACCCTCTGCTACTAGCCGAGCTTTGTATTTCTCCACTTTTCCTTCTGCATTCAACTTCTTTTTAAATACCCATTTTATACCAATGGGATTTCTTCCAGTCAACAACTACACTAGATCCCAAGCCTCATTCTTACCCAATGCTACCATTTATTCGACCATGGCATTTTTCGATAGATTTCCATCCTCTGAATCCATTTCCTCCCTGACAGTCCTAGGATCATCATCAGTAATAGATAAATAAAAATTTGAATGGAAATAAGATGGAGTATACATTTCTAGTAGCCTTATTTATTGAACCAATCTCCTCAATACTAGAGTATGAGGTTCTTCTTCTTCTAATTCATGTTTTTCTATAGAGTATGATTCATCAGCCTTTAAATCAAACTCTGTTTTCTCTTGGTTTCCTTACTTGGTACAATTTCTTGTTTAACAACATCCTTCATTTCTCTAAATACCACATCTCGACTATACACTACCTTCTTAGTTTCTGGGTTCTAAAGATTATAACCTTTGAGACCATATTTATATCCAATAAACATAGACTTTTCAGCCTTCTTATATAGCTTACTCATGTTTTTCTTTGGAACATGAACATATGCATCACAACCAAATAACTTGAGATGTGTGAGAGAATGTTTCTTACCAGTCCATACCTCTTACGGAGTCTTGTCATCCATCTTTAATGAGGGTGATCTGTTGACCAGGTAACATGCAGTACCCATTGCCTCTGCCCATAATTCTTGTCATAACCCAACATCATTCAACATGCACCTTGCTTTTTCCATCAACGTCTTGTTCATCCTTTCTGCAACTCCATTATTTTGAGGTATATATGGAGTAGTCTTATTCCATGCTATACCACACTTCTTAAAAAATTCTTCAAATTCATTCTCGCAAAACTTTCTACCATTATCTGTTCTCAACACCTTAATGCTTTTCTCAGTTTGATTCTCAACAAAAGCCTTAAACTCTTTAAACCTGTCAAAGACTTAAAATTTCTTCCTGAGGAAATATATCCAAGTATTCCTCGAGAATTCATCTATAAATGAGACATATTACACAAATTTTCCCAATGATGGGATTGACACAGGTCCAAAAACATCACTCTGAACTAACTTTAAAATTCCTTCTGCCCTCATTTCACTAGAGGGGAATCTTACCTGATTTTGCTTCCCATATACACAATTTTCACATAAATAAAAATCCATAGAGAAGTTATACATACCTTCAACCATACCTTTACTGTGTAGTAGTCGGAAACCCTTCTCTCCGATATGCCCAAGTCTTTGATGCCACAACACAACCTTTTCTCCAAAAACTGTAGGATTTATTTCTTCTTCAAATCCAATATCAAGAAAAAGGGAACTATTACACCCATCACTAATAGTGCTTCCTTGAATCTTATACAGAGTTCCAAACCGAACTCCCTTCATCAACACCATTGCTCCTCAAACCATCCTGCTAACATAAATCAAATTTCTGGCCAAACTTGGGATGTGCAGAACACCAGGAAGTGTTCTAATCCTTCCATCTATGATCCTCAACTTGAATTTTCCTCATCCTATGATTTTGGTTGTCGAATCATCACCTAAGAAAACATTACCTCCATCATACGTTTCATATTCACAGAACCACTCCATATGGAAAGTCATATGAAAGGATGCACTTGACTCAACCAACTATGCCTCATTATATTCATGTGTTCTTGAAGAATCCAAGTACACATCCCCTCCTTCTTCCTTGGAGGTATTTTCTTCTTTAGGAGGAGATTCTTCGGATCCCTTCTTTTTCTCAACTTTGGGTCTACATTGCTTCTTGTAGTTCCCTTCTTTTCCACATCTCCAACATACCTTTACAAAATTTATGAGAGATTTATATCTGCCCCTAGACTTAGATCTCCCACTTGATAACTTATATCTATTTCTTTCCCAGGAGTGTCCTCTTGAAAATAATGCATCTGTGCTATACCCTTCCATATTCTTTCATCTCATCTCTTCTGAAAATAAGGATGAGACCACTTCATCAAACTTCAAGGTAGTTGTATTACTACCTATGGCCACAACCATACTATCCCATGAGTCTGGTAAAGAACATAGTAAACTGATACACTTATCTTCATCTGAAATTTTAATCTCAACAGATATTAATAGATTTACCAAAGTATTGAAGGCGTTCAAATGATCTACTACCGAGTCTCCATCTCGCATCCCCAGGTTATACAAATTCTTTCTCAAGAACAGTTTATTTACTAGGGACATAGACTAATAAAACTTTCCCAACTTATCCCATAAATCATTGGTTGTAGATTCCTTTGACACATTCAGTAATACTGAATCTGAGAGACACAGATGGATTTTTGTCTTCTCCTTTCGATCCAAATTTTTTCAGTCATTTGATGAAATTCTTGTATGTGCAGTACCTGGATCTACCAGGATCCACTAATCTCTGTCCACCAAAATATATTCCATATTAAGCTTCCACAACTCAAAAATTTTTCCATTAAACTTCTCGATCTCCATTTTTGAATTTCTCTCCATTTCTTTTCACCTAAAAAATCAATACCACATATCTCCCACTGTAACAAGGCTTATCACAATCCTGATCCAAACCCTTGAACACAAAGGCATCCCCTTGAAGCCAACAAAGATCTAATACCAAATGTAGATTTTAACCTTGTACAATATTTACTACAAACAAATTTTGAGTAAAAGAATAGAAAATATACTATGGAAAATTTAAACATTACACAAAGATTTTTCCCCTGGAAACCCAAACCGGGAAAACCAACATATTCTATATTCATTCATAGTGATACATTGTTTACAATACAATGTACATATAAGATCCAGCGACATCCAAAACCTTAACCCAATGACCTTGATTAGTCAACAACCCTAATTCCTTAAGTGCAAATAAAAAACCATCAAAAAAAAAAAAAAACCATGCAAAGAATATAACACATACCCAACAGTCTCCCACTTGTTGTTTTCTTTGCATACAGGGGGTTACATGGTTACCTAGTCAACAATCCAGGGTTAAATAGTCAACCATGTTTCTCACAAAGTGATATTGAATATCAATATGCTTTTTTATGAGCCCGTGTGGAAACAAAGAATATCTTCCTAATTAAGAGGGATTTTTTATATTTTAATATAACTACGAAAGATATTGTTTTTTATTTGTATTGGTCAAACCTCAAGAAGTTTATTGTAATCTTATTGTATAAATTGTCTCAAAATAAATTATTATTTTATTGTTATCCTTATTGTAAAATTCAAAACAACCCCTCTTAGGGTTGCATCTTTTTAGGAGTCAAGTGATGTGTATAGATAGAGGTCAAGTTTATCTCATTTGTATACACACACAACTCTCCTTCTCTTGTGTATTTGCAACATAGAAAAGGATATCTAGTGCAAGAGGTATTGGTTTATTTGTCTTTGGTATCTTGTTCTTGGTCTATTTGTGGTTAGCTATAATGTGACATTATATTGGTTGAAGGAATCTATACTGAAGAATTTGTTGTTGGGTTTTCTCCCCCACGAGGTTTTCCTAGGATATATCTTGTGTTTTGTGATTTTTTATATTTGAGTGATCGTATTACATGCAATTGTTAATGAATGTTAAATAAGATAACTGTAACTTCTAAAATTATAACACATGAATGGGTACATTTTGAGATACCAAGGAGAATTATCTTAGATAGGGATACCATATTTCTTGGTTCCTTTTGGATTTCACTTTGGGAGAATATGGGCACTAAGTTGAAGAGATATACATCATTCCATCCATAGAGAGGTGGATAGAAAAAAGTAGTCACCATGATTTTGGTGTATCTTTTGAGTGGTTACAATTAGAAGCATATGAATATCTAGGATGAATATATGGATTATATTCAACATTCTTATAATAGAGAAGTTCACACTTCTACTAGTAATTCCCCCTTTGAAACTTGCTTTGGGTATTTTCCACCTTCACCCTTGGAAGTTGTTTATGGAGAACAAGGAGGAGTAAGGGAAGACAGCACAAGGGAGGCACTGAAAGAAGATTTTTTTTTTTTAAATGATTAGAAAGATCAATTTTCAAGTGCATGAAACATCGAATAAGCCATAAGAAAACAAATATAAGGACATACATGATCAGCAAAAAACCAAGAATTTATTTGAAGTGGGAGACAAAGTTTGGTTAAATATGAACAAAAAATTACTATAAGGTTATGGTAAGAAGAGAAAGGCTTTGCATTATGTTTTTCTTGAGGTATTGGAGAAGGTGGGAGATAACATCTACAGACTCATTCTATCCCCATACATGGACATTTACTTAGTGGTGAATGTGGACAATTTGAAACTCTATGAGCCTTCCATGATGGATCAGGATGAGAAGTAGCTCCTACCTACCATAGAGGACTTAGCACCAGATGCTCAAGAATGGCTATAAGAAGACACAATTTTGTAGAATAATTTTGGAACTACAATACATGGAAAACATGGCCCTTGTCAGATCAGGTTAAAAGTACAAGTTGTAGGCAAAGACAAATGGTACTCGAGAGAGAAGGTAGAGGAAAAATTTCCTCACCTCATTAAGTAAATATTTTGTGGACAAAAATCCTCCTTAAATGGGGAGGTATGACCCCAATTGGATCATTATATAAATTTTTTATCTATATCGATACTTTCTACTTGGAAAAAATTCAAGGAATCGACTTATAAAGCCATTTGAAAGACAAGTTCCAATTTGGAAATTTGGGGTCAAAATCACCTAAAATATTTCATAGCCATTTTTAGGAATCAAATGACACTTTTTTTGTTGAAAACCTACTTTGAAGGAATATTCCATATTCTATGCATCAATACCTTTCTTGTAGTATAAGGATAACCTTAATCCAAGTTCACATGCAAAAGTAATGCCTCCCCAAGTTGACCTACCATGTTGACCACCATGGTACGATTTGATTCTACATCAACCCCCATTACTCAAACTTATGGATCCATCCATGCATTGATTTTCAAGAATATTCTAGAAGGTACAAATCTTTCACTATTTGAGAGTTAAGGAAGTCAAAATGCTAACCCTCAATGGCTATTGGGCTATCAGTCAATTCAATTACTTAAATTATGAGGATTAAATTATCAATATGGGATCGTCACTCGATGAAGAGCTCACACTATATGTGTAGGTTTTAGCTTATTCCAACTTTCAAAATGAAAACACTACCTATGAAGAACCTCTAAATATCTAAAATTCAACTCAAAAAAGTTAGAAAAATACTACAGGGATATTTCTAGTGACCTACAAC
Organism: Picea abies; assembly: GCA_900067695.1. Classification (NCBI taxonomy): domain Eukaryota; kingdom Viridiplantae; phylum Streptophyta; class Pinopsida; order Pinales; family Pinaceae; genus Picea; species Picea abies. Next base: position 5,672 of record CBVK0105758552.1, read on the forward strand.
TAATGTCTACCAGATCACTATTTTATCACGACATATACAAATCATTTAGTCAGAGAAAATAAAATAGTTTTTTGATTGTTTAATACAGTGATATTTTCAACACTAACTCACAGATAGACACCCTTGTAATTCCTATAGAAATTCATTCATTAAACAAATTATGAAATTTAAATAGCACATAATATATAATGGAAGAAATCAAAATTAAACTAGTTAACAAATGTAAAATAGATCTAAGTAAGAAAACAATAGTTTCCCATACACAAGGGGCCCTCTTGGATATGGAAATATTGTTGACAATTCATCATACTAGAAGTTCAACACTAAATAAAAAAGGCTCTTGTCACATGTATGGAAGGAAACATATGTAACACTATGTTTTCCCCCATGATTTTAATTATTCTAGCACTTCATATAATGTGGTTATGAAGCATGTAATTATTCTATTGATTAAAAGAAAAAACCAAAAATATGACTGAGAGGGAAATTCCTTGAGTATTGGCAATGATATCACAAGTGGGAATGGTGAGGTGGATTGGTGATGTGGGAATTAGTGAGGTGCACTTGTGGGGGGAATGGATAAGTTCCAATGGAGAAAAAATTAATTTTGCTCAACATTCTATCTCACACCTGAAAACATTGTGTTAGCACTCTATAAATTTTGTCTGGCTTATAGACAAACGACAGACGTAACTGTTTCAACCTACTTTTGAGCTGAAGCACTAGCCTTCTCAACTCAGAGAGGGATCTGTCGTGTCACATGATATTTATTTGGCACTCGGTGGCTAGGTTTGGTTTGTGTGGGGGTTTTTAATAAAGTTGTTGGCAATGAAGGGGAGGAACACACAGGGCTATGGAGTCAAAATTATGAAAATGGATGAAAACAATGATCAGTCGGTATAACTCTCCAGAGGATAAAGGCTAAATGAGGTGATGAATCTGAGTTATATATGAATTTAAGTAGAGTGTGGGAAGATAGGGAAAACAAATAACTACATCATAGCATTACTGAAATGAATTATGAATTCGTTAAGAAGAAATTTACACAGTTTAAATTGCTTAAGCCGAGAGCATCACAAGATGAATTTTGAGCTTTTAACTATCCAATTTAAACAACAGAAAATGTTAACGGAATAAAAGATCACAGGAAATACATACAATAAAGGAAGAAAAAACTCATACCATCACCATTAGAATATTTTCATAGAGACTTCAAAAGATTCTGCATATATATTCAATTCAACTTCAGAAAGTAACAATAGAGTTCGCAGTAACCAAAAGGTGCCCTTGCACTTCTGCCAACATTAATTCATTCAAATATCCCAGCATTTATACAATTCGAGTATAATGGCTGAAACTGAAGCATTTAAGTTTCTAAAATAATTTCAATTGACAATTTCGGTATATGAACTGATTTACAATGATTAACAAAAAATGTTTCAAAATTAGGGACAATTTTTCTAACTGTTCGACTTCCTCCACACCATCTATCTCGCTCTGATCTTCTGAGATCATTTACTCGTTCCGGGGAGATTGCATTTTTTCTTACCCAGCTGTATGATTTCCTTCCATTGTGAGTCAGAGGGAATTTTGTAATCCATCATCTCTTTGATCAAAATATCTAGGTCAATGCATGTGGCGTAAGACATAGTTGGAAAGCCAACTTTTATTGTTTTAAATTTATTCAAAATTTCAAAATCTGTAGCCAAATATCCTACCAGACTTGGGCCTTTCAAACTTTCCTCTATAGCTTCAAATTTGGAATGGTCCATCCTGCACTGAATGAGGAGAGAATTTTAGTCTTCTTGATTGTATATTGAACCTTTTCCATCCCAAAATGGTGGGAGGCCCTTGATGAACAATTGTTCAAATGTATATTTAAACTCCTGTATACTTTTCTCCATTTGTATATCTTTTTTCTAGACCGATTTGAGTAGGTTGTGTTTGGCAGTGATCCTCTGGGCCCAAATGATCAGTGTAGTTCTATCCTTGACCCCAATAGTTTGAAGATCAGCAGTGGGCACAAAATTTAGTATATCAATAGCATTTTGGGCCCATTCTGAAGGCTTCTTGGCTAATACTTCATTAACAACAGTACACCTGCTCCGAGTTGTGGTAGCCACGTTGTCTTTGTCATTTATAAAGTTCATATAAACCAAATTTAGCATCCTCTGCAACAATAACATCCCATATCACATGTTTAGCTCCTTGCAACAATGTTTTACCCTTTAAACTCATTTTCAACTTGCTTACCCTCTCTTGCAAATCTTAATTTTCTCTTTGGAGTGGAGCCATCTTCTCATCCTTCACTTTCATCTCTTGTTTCAACCTTTCTATGACCTCTTTGAGGCCCTTGATTTTCCCTGTTTTTAAGCTTACCTAAGACATAGCTTGAACCAACCCCTCAGTGCTTGATCCAGTCTCTCTATTGGAAGGTACAATGGCATCTATATCTGATTTTGCTACCTGTGCTTGTTACCAATTCTCTTTCTCTTTTTACAACTACAACAAGTTAGCTTTGTAATTGAGTTCTTCTTGTCTAACTGTTTTCTTCTCCTGTTCCAAAGAAGTTATCTATGTTGTCTATGGATGATTTGTAGGGGACATTTTCATCTTTTTCTTTAGGCTTTGGATCATCTTATATTTCTCATCTAGAGAATCCTTTATCCCTTGAGGGCCTTCATATTCTAACCTTTTGACCTGCATCAACCAGGATTTGATGGATGCCTTCTCCTGTTTCAATTGTCCATCTAGTTTGAGTGCATGTGTTGCCAATCTTGAAACTTTCAGACTTAAACTTAGGTAGTATGAATACAACATGTCGCTAGCATTCCTGTGAAACTTTACTTTGTCTGGGGCACCAATATTTTCATAGTGCATCTTGATTTGAGACATTTTATCATCATCTGCTATTTCTATATTAAACGTCTTTCTTTGTACATCTCTGACTGAGAACAAGGAAATTTTATGCTAGGAGAGCTTCTCTACTTCGGGCAACAGGTATATTATCTCACTGTTGGCCATACTTCCTTTTACAACATACTGGTTCATCAAGTCTTCTTTGGACTGATATACTGCCCCAGGTGTCTTGCTAAATATGTGTTTCTTGCTGCTAAAAACCCTTGTGCTTCTTTCACTTTGTGGAATGCTTCTTGTACCAGCTTCTTCATTCTTGGTTGCACCTTCCACCATCTCCATGCTCATTTTCCCTTTGGGCTCTTCCTCTTCCAGGTCAACTACTTGAGAAGGTGGTGTAATTTTCCTTTTCTTGGGAGTATCTTGCTGACTATTGTCACCCAGGGCCTCTGAACTATTTCTCTTATTATAGACACTTACTTTAGGAGATTTGAAAACTAACCTAGGGGAAGGTTTCTATGCTGGGATCTGCTAAGGGGTTGGCTTTGTTTGTTTTGTCTAATCATGCTGCAAAGTGACCTCCATATCTACACAGGTTTCTAGATTGATAGCTTATCAAATCCTTCAACATGCTTGTGTTCATAGGGGCCTTGTCTACTTGCCAATATTCTCTTTGATATGATCTGGTGTAGATCATATTTTCTCCCTTGCAATTGCATGAATCTAAATCACTGATTTTTTATTGGATCTGAAGCAAACAGGATTTGTTCTTCACCACAAAGGGACCTACTATGAAAGGAAATTTTAAGTTAGAAGCCTTGTGTGCCTTCATAAAATGCTATGTTTCTGAAATGATCCTTTGTCTGATGAACTCTAAGGAAAAAATTATGGGAGTCAAAAAGACTGGTAAAAGATAAGGTCCTTCTTGATAGCCATACACCCATATCACAATATATTGTATGAACAACACCCAATCTCCCACTCTGCTCTCTGGATTTGGTTGTAAATTTTTTTTTGTTTTTTCTAGAACCCTTGGCAAGTGTAAGTTGAAGATAAGACTGTATACCATGGACATGATCTTATTGATGAAAATAAACATGCTCATCCTTTTACATTCAATTGAAATGAATGCAGTCTCAGGAAATTCAATTTTGTTAGATTCCAGGAACATTCTTAGCAAGTGCGTGTAGTATCTGAAGTGTCTTAATGAATTGAAGTTCGCCAGTTTTTGATGCATATTATCATCTATAAATTTGTCAAAATTGCAACAGAAGGACTGACCAGACTCTGACATAAATAAGGTCAGCAGAAAACCTAACATGACTTCTACCAAAAACTGGTTATTATCCAACCCTAAAATTTGACTAAGCAGAAAACAAGCCCATTGGAATTCAATGACCATGACGCTTACACTGGCAGGCAATGACAAAATCTCAGAATGGTGTTCAGGTTTGACAATGGTTTGCAGAAATAGGGTTTTTACTTCTAATGGGCATTCCCTATAAATAGTGATCATTTTCTCCTCCTCAGAGGACTCTGACATTATGGAGGAGGACTCTGGTATACTGAGGGTGTGTCGAAGCGATGGACTGTCTATTTCACATAAAACCGCTGACCCTAATTTATTCAAAATGACTCTTTCTTCCTGAGAATATAGCTCCCCACACCATCTCACAAATTCAAGGAATGGAAAGACTACTTCTATGATGTAAGGGGTAATGGAGGCTTGATCCTCTTCAAGGAAAGGTATGCGCGCTCCAACATTGTCTAAAAAATTTGATCTGGACACAGAAACAGGGGAGACTGTTATCTCTGTGTCGAAAACATCAGAGTCCCTGTCAATTAGGGCTTCTTCTCTAGAGGTGATGTCTTTTTCTTTCACGGATAAAATGACAGGATTAGTGGCCATGGTGAAAAATACTTGTTAAGTGGCGAAGAAGACATGAATCTGATCCAACTTTGAGCTTGAGTTTCAAATGGATGGTTTGCGCCAAATTTTGAATGTTTGAATGATTCAAAGTATCATAAAATAATGTCGGGGATCCTCCTTTTATATGTGCCTACCAACATCGGGGATTGGAGAAAATGGTCTTAGGTAAACTACTTTTCTCCCCATTGTGCCTCTAGAGGTGCCACTCATCCACGAACAAAACCATAGTATTTTTCCCCGACCCGCCTTCGAACGATTAATCCTTGTGCTACTTCAATCGTAGATATGAGTTTCATCCGTTGATATGGATCACTCTAAGATATATGGTCCATTGTGCCCCAACAACTTTCAATATCGGGGATTGGAGAAAGCGGTCTTAGATAAAATACTTTTCTCCCCAATGTACCTCTAGAGGCGCCACACATCCTCAAATGAAACCATGGCAGTTTTCCCCAGACCGCCTTTGTGAAATTATCTTCCACATTGCTTCATTCCCCGATATGTGTCTCAACCATTGATTTGGACAACTTTCAAAATGACAGTCCGCATAATTATGTATTTTGTGCCTCTACTATATTTGTCTACATGCCACCATATAAGACTTCATCCTCCAAATGATCGCACTTCCATAGCGAGGTGGATTTTCACTAAAAATATGAAACTCAGATCCCAATCTGAAAATTGTTATGATGACAACAAAAGGCATAAACGGTAACCAAAGGGCTATGTTATAGTGTAAGTTTATTTTGCGTTAATAAGTTGCTTCCCAATGATAACAAGGGTTAGATCTTAGTTAACTTACCTGGAAGATGCACCTTTTCTTATCTGTTTCTGATTTGTCGAGATTAGATAGGGAGTGGGGAAAAGAGAATACACAGATATAAAAGAGTAGAAACCTAGAAATAAATAATACAAAACCAAAATAAAACCAAAATAATACTCTGCAAAAATTTTTAAAAAAATGTGTATGCAGGCTTTATACCTTCGGATCTGACTGAAATGGTTGTATCTTAGGAAAACGTAAACATTTTAGAGTGAAATGAAAAGTGTTACTGAATGAAATGAGTGCTCCAGACGCAATGGAATAGTCCTCTCAACACAAAAATGTATGGAAATGACAGAAAATTGAGATGATCAAACTCGGATTCACGATCTCGATCTACAACGTGAGCGGGCATTCAAACAACCTCTAATACCATGTTTGACAACACATGTATTCCAAAAGAGGACAAACACCTTCAGTAACCACTCACATAAATAGATCAAATATCAACACACCAATTTTTTCACGTGGTAAAACCCCTACAGGGAAACATCCACGGCCCCA
>CBVK0105758613.1:0-10024 GCA_900067695.1 Picea abies
TTATGCAGCTTGATTTCAGAATGAGGTATACTTATGTATTTTTCCAAATTATTTTGATGACTTAATGAAAGAGCCTACCCATTTGAGAGTAGGACCCAGAGACATAGTCCACCAGGGACGAACTCCGTTATCAATTTTTTGTGTTCAAATCTGATGCTTATGTCTCTTCATTTTGAGTTTTACCTTCTTTAATGGTGCACTTTAATTTATGCTCATTTAATGCAATTCTTTATAAGTCACAATGAAAAGATCCTGGATCATTTAGGATGCAAGGTAGCTTTCTTATTTTGAGTGAATATCGAGGTATGAGACTTCTATTGCGTTGGATTTTTCTCAAAGTTTTTAGTTTTCCTGATATGGTGCGATGACTATGCACTAAAGTTACAAAGGAGATTGTATGCAGAGTGATAGGCTTACCTAGGACCAACAAAATATGGTTTTAATACCATGTTACATACAATTATGGGTGCATTTAATTCCTCCTTGGAGATGAGAGGGAAAAATATAGAGAAAAGGGGGAAAAGAGGTATTATTTATGAATACCATGGGATGATGCACCATACTTCTTGTAGAAATATATCACTTATGAAGGCCACCAGAGCCTCATTTTTTTCCACCACTTCAATATGTTGAATCATTTGAGGCATTGTAGACTGATTAGCATGTCTTATTTTCTATTATGCTCATTCCAATTAATGGCTCAAAATGCTAGGTCAAGACAAAACCCTCTTACTAGTATGCTCATCATGGTTTGATTAAATCACTTGCATATATTCCCTTTCCCATATGGATTGTACTTGGGAATATCTTTTGCAATAACATTAGAGGGTAGAACAAGATCATGTAGAAGAAGATGAAGAGGATAAAGTACATGAAGAAGATCAAGTGCAAGAGGCTCATCCTATTGCAGAGAAAGAACATGAAGGGGAAGCTTAAGAATCCCATGCATAAGAAGAGGAAGATGATGACATATATATAATAGGAGAACAATTTGTAGGGATTAATGTCATGGGATGTACAATCATAGAAGAAACCCATTATAACCTTAAGACTTAAGCTCTACCCTCAACAACGAGGAGGAGGAAATCAAAATAATCCATCCTTCTATATCATTCTAAAAGAATAAGGACTATGCCAATGATTGAATACATTGCTACTGTTAGAAAAGAACTAGTAGAAAAACAAAAATCTACATAAATAGTTGTTTCAAAAGTAGTTTTGGCTTCTCAAGAACATGCTAAGTTTGTGGAGGACCTTCCTAACAGTCCAATATATAACTTTCTAGATAATCTTGAATAAGAATATATAGAGACTCTAATGATACATGAGGTAAACAAAAATAAGATCAACATTTTTTCAGGTAAGCTCCACTGGTAACCTTCTTGTACCACAACATATTCAAAAGATTAATCACAAATTAAAGAAGGAAATTACAGTTTTTCACTATAAGTTAGATTCTTCCCAAAGGAAGTTGAAGCAATACACATCCAAGGTAGGGTTGCACACATTATTCCAAGCCCTTAATGAGTTTTCTTGGACACTTTATATTTTTCATGAAGGTGATCGAGCAACGAAAGAAACAATTTCTATGGAAGCTACCCATGGGGTTGTTATTGATCCTATGGTGTCACTCAACCTATTGATGATGTTGCTACTATTCCTATGGATGCCAGTAAACCTATTGATATTGTTGATCTTGATACTACAAAACATGTTGATGGTTCTATTGAAGAGGATTCCACTAGACCTATTGTTTCCACTCAGTCTGTCGATGTCACTAAATCTATTCTTGACATAAATAAGGAAGTGATTCTTGAAGATGTTTATCTTGAATTTATTTATCTTCTTAGCAAGTTGGGTTTTAGTATGATGTTAGGAAGATGACCCTTGATTTTTTGAGTTTTATTACTCCTCCAACTGGTTACTCTTCCAGTCATTATGGAGATTTAATCGGTGCCTCCTATATCACAAACTTATATCTTTGTTCCATTTTCTGTCAAATGTTTCCCAAGTCACTATTATGTCATGCTTATGTTCAAGGGATGTTTCATCTTGTGTTATCCATTCCTTATATTCTTTGACTTTTCATGTTTGCTTTCCTGGTTTTCAAGTTGTTCTGAAGTATTAGCGGTATCTTTGTCCATTACCCGTGTCAGTGTGGAAGGTCTCCATTAACTTATCACTAGAAGGTCATCTCTTGTTGACTATGACACGTTACTCTAATAGTTTGATCTAGAGTTGTAGCACCTTAGGTCTATTTTCATCATTGGTGGTTTACCTTCTGCTCAATAGATGACAACTCATCATTGGTCATTAAATGAGTGGTTTCCCATGTGTTCAATGGAAAGACCTTTTTTCACATATTGGAATTTGTATTTTACCTAGGTTTCCATTTTCATCATTAGTGGAGGTCCTCACATATGTTAGTGGATTTCATTATTGGCCATTACTCAAAGGTACTCTTCCATGTGCTATTCCATTTGGCGCATGTAGGAGAAATACTCGATGGTTTGTTCTTCCAACTATTTTGTATGAGACCTTGTGAAATTTTCTCCTTATGATCACTCGTGCTAGATGATGGGGGATTCCCTAAAGCCCTCCTTCTAGTGGATCTCTTCTGATCAACTTTGGTTCATTTTCTCTAGGAACAAGATGTAGAGACTTTATAGTACCTTGGGGTTTGTAGTCATTAGTGGTAGGATCCCTCGCTATTGACACTGGGAATATACCAATGTCCCTTGATCAATATAACCTACAAGTGTTTAACGAAAACAAATTTATTCTCACTTGCTATAATGTACTAGGTACATCAATGTTCATTATCATTATTAGTGGGTTATCTCATTTTTGTTAATGGTATACATTAATGTCTGGTAATCAAATGGTTTCTCCCATGTTCAACATCAACGCATTTATTCACATGGTGCATATTGATACCTTCGATGAGTTAGGATTGAAACCTTGGGCCATAGTAGCATCTCCACTTTATGCTGCTTCCTAAGTTGTGCAAGACAGTACCACTTACCCATATGACATTGGTACTTTTAAAGGATCAATTTGTTCATTTCATTTCTCCAATTACCCCCTTGATATATTTTGAAACATAGATTCATTGTGTATTATTCATGGCTATGATCTATTTTGGCATGGATCCACTATGTATCTTTTATGTGGCCATTATCACTGCTTTATATACACTTCATGGATCCATAATGTACTTGATTTGGTGGTCATGCTTATTCACACTTTAGTATGGTTATGCTCACCTTGGGAAGAGAGTAATATGATACCTTGGTTTTTGTTGCAGGTGCTTTCCTGATCTGTAGTTTGGTGAACTCCTCCTGGTCCCACTCAATTTCTCCCTCTATAATATGATAATGTATTTTGGTCATCAATCCACCTTATGACCTCACACATTAGGGGGCATCTATTATAAAATATTTTTCCACCTTAGTGATTGAGATGCATTTGATTGGCTATAATCCCTTCATATCCCTTTTTTTGTTGCATGGACTCTCCCATAACTCTACCAAAATGCTTTCCTAGCAACACACTTGCTACTTTTGCTCAATAAAGGTGTGAGTACTTTCCCTTTTCTTTCAGGAAAGGCATGAGTGTGTCTAATGAGAAAAAAATATAAACAACAAAAACTATGTGCTCTTGAGATGGGTTTATGGGAAAGCTAACTTATAACTCCCTAAAAACCATATAAAAATGGTCTCGACCATCTTGAAATGGTTTAAAAGAGACCCAAAGGAGGGAGGAAGGTACAAGCACTATTATTATGCCAGAGTAATCGTCTAGCGCCAAGCAACCAAGCCATTATATTCTCAAGGTTTTTATGACCTACATTTCCCAAGAAACCCATGTTTCCCAAAGTTTATTTCTTGTTTCCATCATTGTAGCGCCAAGCACCCAAGCCATTATATTCTCAAGGTTTTTATGACCTACATTTCCCAAGAAACCCATGTTTCCCAAAGTTTATTTCTTGTTTCCATCATTGCATCCTAAGATTCCTTGATCTTCCTCATATTTGGGAGGAGGAGAACATTGGAGGTGTTGTAGTCCTGAGTGGTTTAAGATTGGAGGAATCTAGACGATGGTCATAGATGGTGCCAATAACATAATCAAGTATCTTTCTTTATATTGATGTTCTTGATAATAAAATGAAGAACTCTCTTCTTTCCCTCCCCTAAATTTTGAGTTTTTCATGTTGAATTCAATATCTTTTCAGTATATAGACGAGGAACTAATTTACCTAATTAAGTTAATGAAAGTAGTTATCTTGTACTCATTTTCATTTATGCCAATAAGCTTGAGGAAGATTTATTGTTTCTGTGTGTGTAGGTTTGCAATCTTAAGCATGAGTGAGGACAATTGGAGCAAGGACAACCAACAAGGATCACGTCCAATTAGTGATCTAAACCAGGTAACAACTCTTATAACTACATGGTAGTTATTGAAGGAATATGATAAGCTATTTTTTTTTTTTAAATTAATATTATTCCTTGAAATTTGCTTTGTTATATTCCGCCTTAACTATATGAAAGTTAATTTTTTCAACACTATAATACTTAAATATTTTACAATTAAATTAATAAAAATACTCATATATTTAAATAAAAGAATCGATTAAAAAGTATCTTAAAATTAATATTTAAGTATTAACAATACTTATATATTTACATAAAACTTAAGGAAGAAAAACTCTTAAAATTTATACTTACAATACTTAAATAAATCTTTTACAATTAAATTAATAGAAGCCATCATATATTTACATGAATGAAATCATTGATAACATTGAACATAAAATTCAACGTTTAAGTCACCCATTAGGAAACATGATTCTCAACAAAGTTGAAAATGTTCTTTATAAACAAATTTGAAATAATCATGTTCTTTATAAACAAATTTTATATAATATGTATTTCCATGATGTATAATTAATCATTGAGGACGATTATATAAAATTTCGATAACATTGTATAGAAAAAGAGTGGTTGAAGGAAAACGACCGCTCTCAAAAGGAAGGAAGTTTCATGTTAACATATATTTTAATAATATGAATATTTTTCGATTTCAATATTTAGATTATAAAAATATTTTTAAAGTGAAGATTTTTGTTAAGACTGTTATGTATTTGAAAAATAAAATTAAAAAAATAAAATAATACAAATTAAAATTTATTAATTTTAAATATACAATTTTTTTACATTCTTATATTTTCCATAATTCAAACTTATGTACCATATTTATATTCATTGATAACGGGAACCTTAACGATTAAGGATTCTATTCTACGAGTAACCTCAAACATGATAATGAGGGAGATGTAAGAATTCAATTGATATGGTGGTTGAAATGATTAAAAGGTTTAACCTTTGTGTCACTGTTAAATACTTTAGATAAAGAGAACGGGGACGATAAACCAACAAGAGCATGATAACTATTTCAGAAGATAGTGGTCGATAGATGGTGAATCTAGAATGTTCTAGAAGCTCCCCAACTTTTATGAGTATGTCTTTCTATATGCATTTAATGTTAATGTTGTAAGGGTTATATATGTTAGCACTAAGACCATAAATAGTATGCTATAATTAACTATGAGTCTAATTCTATCTATGGTGGATTGTCCACTCACTTTGTATATGGTGTTTTAATAGGTTAATATGAATGAATGATGGATATTGTTTCTCTTCTCTTTTATTATATTTTGTTGCTATTGTTGTATTAAAAAGGAATAATTTGCACTATAATATTTAATAATATAAATTATGTATAAATAAGTATATAATAAAGATAAAGAGATAAGTTAAGGATGAGAATTTCATGGAATTATTTAAGAGATTTTAAGAAATTTTTATGAGGATGGTTAAACAAACTATTTTATTATTACAGGCTTGTTATGATCACCTTATACTATATAAAGGGATTTCATGTATGTACAATATGGAAGAAAACAATACAATGTAATGTTTTACGGATATTGTGTTTTTATGATGTAATTTATGTAATATGATATGTGATGGTTATGGGAGAAGAGGTGCTCGGTCTCTGCCTTGGTTTCTTCTTGTAAGTTTTGTCTTAGGACCCAAAGAAATAGGTGGATGGATATGTGATGTAATGATATGAGTTACAATTGAGAGGGAGATGGATATGTCATTTTTTCTTGCATTAAATGTTTGTTACTCTTCTAAGTCAAAGTATTTTGCGTTTTAGTGCGATTGAATATCAATGAAGCATTATATATCCATATTGTCATATGTTTCCCTACACTCAACAAGCGTTGGCTAGAAAGAGGAGTGCATCATTCCAAGAAAGAGAAAACATGTGGAAAAATTCAATGTAAGAGGAATAAACAACAATATCAATGATTTAAATTCCTAAGTGTCAGCTATCTGCAATAATCTCTTTCCATAAATTTTGTTTTTCAAAATAACTATCTTAAACTCATCCTAGGGAGTTTCTTGGTTCTAAGTTTACTAAAGATTAACATGTGGATTAGCCATTAGAATCCATACCTTGATCAAGTTTGGATCCACTATCATGGATAGAATCATAAAAATCAATGTGATTCTATTATTATTTCTGTCTTTTTCCCTAATTTATCTCACGTTATTTCCATGAGCATATAAATTTATTCATATTTTTAAAGTGCTTCCACATAAATATTAGGTGGTATTATAAGTTTGTGATTATATTGGGAGACTGTGCTAAAGTTTTTTTTTAATATATTTTAAAAAGTATCAAAGAAAACAAAGGGGAAGAAACAATTATAAAAGGTTAAAAATATTGTAAAGATTTAAAGTTTATTTTATTGGGACTTCCTCTTTTAATTCAAAGGAAGTGGGCTCCAAACTCATGAATAAAATGAGATTTGATGGAAAACGTTTAGGAATAAATGGGAAAAGCATCCACAATCTCATAGAGATATGTATATGACCAATAAATGAAGGTCTTGGTTACGAAGGTCAGACAAACAATGGGGATATCAAGTTTGTAAATGTTCAAACATTGACAAAAGGTGAATTATCTACAATTATCAATGCAATGAATCAAGTGAAAAAGTAGGAGCAATATTGGAATCTTTATGGAAGAATAATACATGTAAAAGATAAGTGTTGGAATTTGCATCATTGTAGTATTTGTGGCTTTATCAATCATCATCACACATGTTGGCAAAGAAAAACATCAAAACCTCACGTACATGTACATTGTGTTTGGACAAATGTACATGAATGGAAGAAATTTAATTTTATGTTGAAAGGATTCTACAAGGTAAAATATTCCAATGTACAACATCATCTCTCACATAAAAAAATCATAAGTTAGTTGGTCTTCAAAAGTCAATTGTCATTAAGGAGAAGTCAAAAGAGTAATGTCAACTTTCCATTCTTAGGAAAGAGTTGTCAGTTTATGTTTTGAGTGATTTCTTTGAGAAAATCAAATCATAAGCATTTTCATCTTGTATGGTTCATGGTAATCCAAAAACCTTTTGTAGTGGTTAAGCGTAAAACAATATAAAACCCTTGATGAAGTAATGGTTAAGGGTAAGCAAAAAAAACACATTGGATATGATGTATTGGTTAAGGGTAACCCATAGATAACCCATGAGATGGTTAAGGGTAAGTCAAAGAAACCCTTATTATGAAGATGATGTAGTTTATATGATTGATCTAGACATTATAAAAAAGTGGTTTAGCTCATGCATGATACAAGAAGTTGACAACAACTAAAGATGTAGAAACATATTAAAAATACTGAAGATGATGTAGAGTGAAAATGATTGAATACGAAGACAGCTCAAACATCCATATTTAATCACAAGTATTCATTAAGGGAGAGTATGAAGGAATAATTCATACTTGTGATATTTAACAATGTATATCAAGCAAAAATCAATATGTACAATGAAAACAGATAAATAAATTAGGAATTGGGATCTCATGGAATCACTTGAGAAATTTTGGGATATTGTTATGGAGATGGTTGAACCAACTATCTTATTATAATGTGTTTATTATGTTCACACCATTCTATATAAAGGAACCTCATATATTATATTAAAAGAGATTATATTAAAAGAGAGAGATGTACAGTTTGTGAGAAATCAGTACAATGTGATGTTTAAAAAATATTGTGTTCTTATAGTGTAATTATGTATGAATGTTTTTAATGGTTGTTGCTCATATTCCCAAGAACTCGTGTGGATGACTATCTTTGATGTTCTTATCAAAGTGTGTTGATGGAATTCTTTTCCTATGATTAATTTTTGGTTGATGCATGCATATTTGTGTTTCACGCCTTTCTTTCCCACTCACCATGTATTATCTTTAAGGGAAACCTACCTTATGCACGGGTAAGACATATTTTGTATGAAGGGATGAATATGTTGGTGCCCTAAATTACAATACGTTATTGGAAAATATCCAAATCTTGGGTCTTCCACCTTGTGTCAATAATTGATTCCATTTCTAAAACCTAATTATTATATGGTGAGGATATATGCATTAGAATCCAAAGAAGGAAAACATTTTATATTATTGGTTGGAATAACACAAAGAATCCATTTTATGTTAATAATATAAGTTCTTGGGCTTGAAGGTGGACAAGTTCAAAGTTGAATTCTTGTTTTTATATGAACATATTTTGGGAAAACCTTCTTATTATTTTGTAAGAATGGTTGAAGTGGTTGGTAGAGAAGTTTGTTGATGGGTGATAAATGGGTTACATAGAGCACTAAAAATTTAGTAAATTTTAGGAATTATGATCATGGAGCTACCCATACACTATACTTCTAGTTTCAATATATTGTGGAAGGATATGTCTTAGAATGTGTATGAAATCATGCAATCATTTATTCTAATTGGTTTCAACATAATCATAAATTTAATCTCTCTTAGGTTAGGGGTTGTTCTCCTTTGCACCCATCATGGGTACACTAGGTGGGGATCAATAGTGTTGATAGGTGCAAGGATAAAATGGAGCTAGTGAGGTGGTCAAGTAGTGTCATTGTATGCACTATAAAAATGAAGTTATACTGGTTTTACAGTCCTTTTTATTTATGAATTATATCAATAGAACATTTTTTTTTAATGTTATAACTCTAAAATTATAACAAATGCATGCTTTGTGTGTGTGTGTGTTGTCTACATACAAGCATACATACACATTATTATTATTATTTTCCTATGGAAATCTTGTTGGAAAATCTAAGGGATGCTTCCCCACATTAATCAATTTCCTATATAGTAAAATTGTTGGTGTAGACTAGTGCATGAAACTATCTTAATGTCTAATAAAATTGGCAACAAATAGTTGATATAACCCTTAGGGATTATATATATTTATGTATGTATGTACATTTTTTTCCAAAGGAAAATATTACAACATCCCCATTCAACTCCCCTATAATATTTATATGGAGGTTGGATCAATTGTCAACCATGATAGAAGCTAGTAACATGGAGAGACTTAATGAGACTCAAATCTCAACTGGGATAGAACTAGAGACCTCACGTCAAAATCCACATTGGAACAATCCATTCAAATTGATTCAATTGACACACACACACACACACACACACACATCCATCCATGCATGCATGCATACATATATTTTTTTCTCCAAGAAAAACCTCATGGGAAAACCTAAGGGATGCTTCCCGTGTATGGAAATCTTAGTAAACCTATCAATGTATACTAGTGAATCTTCCCTAGTGATATTTGAATTGGGAACTTTCTTGAATGAAACTAATCGAATGCCAAACAACATTGATGAAAATTAACTTTCACCAATTTATATTACTCCCCCCTCTTCCTTGAAATGTCTAGATAGAAGGAGGATCAATCTCTAGCTATAGGAGTGGTTGTTAATTGAGAAAGATTCCCTTAGATTTGAACCCATAACCATCTGGAAACACATCTTCAAATAGTCAATTCAAACTAATTGAACTAATCCATTAGGCATGCGTGCACACACACACACACACACACACACACACACACACACATGCATGCA
>CBVK0105758623.1:0-10066 GCA_900067695.1 Picea abies
CATTTCGTTTCTGTTCTGCATATTTTATATATCTGGTATCTTGCACTCTCATTAAGTTATACTCACAACCCACAAACATGTCCCAATATTAATCATGGAACCTGGTGACTAGACCCTATGTTGGTTATTCATGGACTACCCAAAAAAACACAAATTTTGTGTTTGAGCAATGTAACCATACAAGTTCACTTTGACGTTCCATTTCCCCCACTTTGAGGGCATGCTAGATTAATTATTTTTTATGAGAAAGTGAATTTGTGTCATTTAAATGTGGTGTGAGATTTACCCCTATGATATTTTGTTATTAACATGAGAAAAAAACATAAACAATGACTTCGAGAAAAACCAAAGCTTCAAAGAAAGAAAAATAAAAATAAAAGGAATTCACACCTTATCACACTTTTTTATTCATTTTACATCAAGTGACTGGGATGGTAGGTCTATTAAGAGACCATTTAGTACTATAACACTAACACATGCATGGGAGAACTTTAAACTTTCTAAAACTTAGATGATATCTCATTCAAGAGACCAACTCCTACTATGACACTAATATATTCATATAAGAATTAAATCATGATTAACGTCCTACTAACTTATCTTAACTCAAACATGTTAAACACAATTGACCCGACCCATGCATCCCATGTGAGTTAATGCATGCTTACCCTATCACAAATCACTACTTACTCTCTTACAAATCACTACTATTATTACATGTTTGACTAATACTTTATTAAATGTCCCCACTTGATGTTTACTTTTACCACTACCACAATTCTAGACACGCCATAACAAGTTGATGTTGGATGCAACTCCAACACCCTCCCAATAACCAAATATCCACACAATTTTTAACTAATGAACACACCTTTGTCCATTGATTCTAACCTCGACAATGAAGACAATTACATTAGCATATTTTGAAACTCTAAACAACCTCCTCCAATTTCTTTTATGTGTAACTTCCACCAAATCGCAACAAATATCATACTCACTAATTTTAACTCAAACATGTTATGCACGTTTTACTCGTAAATAAACTACCCCATTACTATACATGTTTAAATCATGTTCTATGAAACATTGTCACTTCATTTTTTCTTTACCACGACCACAACTCTAGACATGGTACACAACTTTGAGGTTGGATGTAACAACTCGATGGACCACATTGATAGTGGATGTAAATCTAATTTAAAAAGGGCTAAATTTATTTAATTCCAATTTTTAAAAAAACGAACTTTATTAATTAAAAAAACTTCGATTCGGAGGATTCATCCCATATGGACACTTTGGGATGGTGACATAGCACGTGTTGAGTTATGACGTGGCAATGGTACACAAAGTTTGATGCTTCTAGATGGAGGAAGATATTTAAGTTATGACGTGGCAATGGTGCACAAAGTTTGATGCCTTGGCATGAACCGTCTTTCACGGAAGATATTTAAGTTTGGACTTTAAAATAAAGTCCTTAAGTATTCTCAAATTTAATCATATTGTGAATAAAATAAAATTATAAAGTTTCAAAACATTACGAAATTAAAATCAAATTTTGAAGCTTAATCGATAAAGTTTAGCACTAATCTAATCATATTAGTTTTGACCTAATGGAGGCTGAGTATGCCGAGAATTAAATTGATAAGAAGGGTGAGGGAGACACATAATTCCTCACCAAGTCGCTTAAGAGGAAGCTCGGCGCATTCACCTCGCTTAAGAGGAAGCTCGGCGCATTCACCTCGTTGAGCTTACTTTTGCTCTAGATTTGCATGTATGGAGTTTTCATTTCACATGTTGGAGAAGATGTAGTGTAGCTTGGGGGATAATATGGGGTATCTAGAAAGGTATCTAATGAGAATAATAGTAGAGATGTATTGTACGTATGGAGACCACTTTTAGTAAATAAGGTTTAATGTAAACACAATAAATGTAAGAGGAAGGAGTGTTAGCAATGTACAATGAGCATAGTGAAGAATATTGTTAACACTCCTTTATATAATGTTATCTATCTTTGAAGAGCATTCTAGAGAAGGAACATTCTAATAGGTGGAGCCTTCTAGTAAGTTTTTTCACCTTTATTGTGTTCACACTATTACATAGGCCTTATTTACTAGAAATGGCCTCCATATATAGCTATCTAATTATTATTATTCCCCTTGGGTACCTCTCTAGGTACCCCATATTACCCCCCTAGGTATATTACATTGGAGTACCTAGGGAGCTTCCACCTTCTAGCAATCCCTCTTACATTTATTGTGTCCACACTAGGCCTTAATTTATTAAAAGTGGCCTTCATACATAACAATACATCTCTACTATTATTCCCCTTGAGTACCTCTCTAGGTACCACATATTATCCCCCTAGCTACACTACATAAGAGGAGTTTGTACTCCTCCCTCCCTCTCACCTCCTTATACCATTGAGCCTGATAATGTCAATGCTCACCACTTGGTACTTGGCTATCATCTCATTGTAGAGTAGCATTCTGACTCACTATGTGTGTGTTCAAGGCCCCACCCATTACCACCCCATCCAAGGGAACATGTTTGAAATATTATGAACATAGAGCTATATCCATAAAATATCTATAATGTCACGCCTTATTAATTATAAATAATTGGTAATATAATTATCTTCTATGATTATCTCTAATATGAATTTTATTTTTCCCCTTGATTTGGAATTGATATAATTTGTCATCTATCTTAGTACTTTATGGGTGGAAAAATTGGAGGAATTGGCTTGCAAGGCCCATTTTAGTGGCAGGTCTCAGTTTGGAGAATTGGGGTTTGGAACCTTCCAAAGACCTTTAAAGGCATCAAATGGTATTTTTTGGGCTCTACACATCAATACATTTCCAACAATGCAAAATTTTCCTCAATCAGAGTTTGTATGTGAAAGTTATGCCTCCCGCAAGTTGACCTACCTTGTTGACCACCATGGTATGAGTGGATGTCACGTCATCCCCCATTACTCACATGTGGGGCTAGGCACATGTGAAATTTTAAGAAGATTCTAGAAGGTCCATAACCTTATCACTAATTGAGGGTTGAGGATGTAAAAACCCTAACCCTAGATAGCTATTGGCTATGTTAAATATTGAGTTGTTAGGAGGAGAAAGGTTTTCATTCTTTAGCAATTTAATTGTTCTATAGTTGGGCAAAACATTGAGTGGTATTTTGAGAGCATAACAGGGGAGGTAGGAAATTATGTATCAACCATTAATGTCACGGTGTCAAAGACAATGCCATAATGAGTGCCCCTTTCCTTGTATTTTATTTCTCGTAACTGGAGATAAGAGAGTAGAGCATAGGCCTCACCTTCGAGTTGGGTTTTCTACCGTATTGGGTTTCCCAAGATACATCTTGTGTTCATTTGTATGGATTGTGTGTGATCTCTTACTTGTTCTTTCATTTTCATGTTTTAGTTATTTTCATAAATTTGAGCAATAAATTAGTAATAATTAATTTGGGATCTAAGAAAACAAATTGTATAATCTAATATTTCATATTATTATAAGATATGTTGTGACGAATTGTTCTAATGAAATACCCACTAGAATTTATCGATAACCACTCATCCCCTTTAAATACATTGTTTTAGATTTCTACGAAATAAATATACAAAATTATTTATATTTTATTTTTTTAAATTAAATAATATTATCTATTAAATTAATAAAAATTAAGAACAAATCATAAGTTAATATTTAATGTGGAAATTTAATTTGAATGACATATAATTTTTGTATAATTAAACATTTTTTAAATAAAATAATAATGTTCATTAAATTAAGATAAACTCAAAATAAATAAATAATACTTAGGAGAAAATTTTTAATTTGAATGACACAAATCACTGTAAAGACTATGGAGATCAAGAATGAGATCCTTCTTATGTTCTCCAAGCCTTTTATGTACTCAAGTTTAGGGGTTATATCCAATTGGAACACATGATCAATTTGAATGACACAATTAAGTGTAGGGACTGTGGAGATCAAGATTGAGATCCTTCTCATGTTCTTCAATAAATTAGTGCAGACACTGTGGAGATCAAGATTAGATCCCTCTCATGTTCTCCGATCCTTTTATGTACTCAATTTTAGGGGTTATATCCAATCAGAATCCGTAAAGGGGACTTGTTAGTGTCATTAATGAGTTTGGTTGCTCGTTCTCACATTTTTTACATTAGAACTTGGTGCAATGTGTTTTTAAGTCTAATATGCTTTAAGTGTGCTTTTGCACTTTAATAATTTGATGATCATGGGTATCTCGTATCCAAGGGTCTCTTGATTAAAAATGACACTTATCCATGGCATGTCAATATATTTTGTCATGATCTCTTTTTAAGATCATCTAGGATCATTTGCCAATGATTATTGATCTTAGAGATATTTTGATGTAAATTATTCTTTGCATTAATAAATTTCCTTTAATGTTGTGCATTGTTTTTTCTCTTTGAGAGATTTGAGAATGTAAACACTATATGATTTTTGATATGTGATTAAATGCATGTTTTTAAGATGTTTGACACTATGTGATTATATATTATTATCTAACAAAGAAAATTTCACATGGATACCTTAAAATGTTACATAATATTGGTAAAAATTATGTTGATATCAACATAAATTCATGTTAATTTTGGATTTATCAAGTGTTTAAAGGGATTAAACATTTTGAGTAATAAATTTTTTGATCATTTAAGATGGATCTAAGTTGGTTGTAGTCTCACTCAACACAATAGAACTCAAAACTGAAAACTTATGTAAATATGGATACATGAAAAAAAATTGTAAAAAATATATATATATAGTCTCAGTCAACTCAAAACTCAAAAATTATGCAAATATGGATAATCGAAAATATAGTTTTCATTATTGTTAAGCTATATAATATGTGTGTATGTGTGTGTTGTTTATGTAAGTATCAAATATAATTATCATTATTGTTAAGAACTTTGTCAGGGATAAAGGTCTCTAGGGTAGTAAAAATTTTACATCTCATTTTTGTAGATGATGTGCTCATTATGACCAAGGCCTCCACTGAAGAATGGTAGTTGATAAATATTATATTGGATCAGTTCTGTAGCGCTTCGGGCCTACATATCAATTGTAGCAAATCTACTATCCACCATGTGGGTTTGGCAGCTCACGATCTGGCAAGATTTAAGGTTGCATTATCTTTCAATTTCTTGGACTTGGCTACATGTTTCAAGTATCTGGGCTATTTTATCAAAGCCCAGAAAACTAGCTTCGAGGATTGGAGATGGATTCTCTAGAAGTTTGAAAAAAGGATCAAGCATTGCTGTAACCGTTGGCTTACATTAGGTGGGCATTGCATCTTGGTGAAGGCGGTTCTGGAATCTCAGGCAGTGTTCTGGATGGCTCTTTTGGATGTCCCTTCTTCAGTGCTTACAAAAATCCGACATATGATTTATGATTTCCTTTGGACAGGGGGGTCATAAATACCATGGAATACATTTATGTAACTGGATCGAGATCGCAAAACCGAAAAGTTTGGGAGGATGGGGCCTCAAAAATCCTTTTCTATTTAACCGATCGCTCGCAACAAATTCTTTATGAAGGGTTTTGATGGAGGATGGGATTTGGCACCGTGTGATCAAGGAAAAATATCTCCCATTTACCTTGGTGGCTACTTGGCTTAGATCTGCCATGGTAACCCAACCAATGGCTTCTCACATTTGGAAAATTTTGATGAAGTCCCTGCCCCTCATAACTCATTGGTTGAGACGGAAGCCTGGAGGGGGATATGTGATTCTTATTGGACTTGATAAGATACTTGGCCTTGGAAATAATTCTTTGTTGTCCCAGGAGCTATTATTGGTATTAAGGAATCACAACATTCGTTATTTGTATCAAGCGAAGGCTCAGTCTTCCTGGGAGTTTGTATCATATCAGTGGAGATCCAATGCAGCTCTGGGCCTTTCTGGAACCTTAGCATGGGAATGGGAAAACTTTACCAGGGCACTCATTAGATCGGGGATACATCTTCAACCGAGCGAGGATATTTTATTGTGGACAGGTGGAGATCAATCGAGATCCCTGTTGGCTGAAAATGTATACAATTCTGGAGTTGCTAAGCTTTGGCCACACCACATTTCAAACTGGCGCAAACAGATTTGATCATGGGACCTGGCATACAAGTTAAAATTGTTTATTTGGTTAGTTATGGAAGGTAAGATTCTCACATGGGACTCTCTCCAAAGCAGAGGTTGGATTGGTCCGAGTATCTATTTTCTTTGCTTCATGGATGCCGAGTCCATTTTACATATGTTCGTTGATTTCCCTTTCACTCTTTCTCTGTGGAGTTACATACTCGACTCTTATAAAATTAGTTCTTCCTGGGGTGGTCGTTCCTTATGTAACTATCTGGAAAACTGGATTAAAATGGAAAAATTACATAAATCCTTACCCATTATCATTTGTTGGCAACTATGGTTGGAAAGGAATAGGTGTATCTTTGACTTTACAACTCCCTCATTACTAAGGGTCAGTATATAAGTTAGGGGGGTGGTGATTATTAATAGTAGACCAGAGGTTGCAAGGAATCATATCATGATTAAGAAGTACCTGGATCCTACCATGGAATCTGTCAGTTGGTTCGATGGAGCATCCCAAAGTCGAAGATTACTAAGTGGAGTTGGGGGCATTATTAAAACTACA
Source organism: Picea abies (assembly GCA_900067695.1). Classification (NCBI taxonomy): domain Eukaryota; kingdom Viridiplantae; phylum Streptophyta; class Pinopsida; order Pinales; family Pinaceae; genus Picea; species Picea abies. The sequence goes on from CBVK0105758623.1 coordinate 6,687, forward strand.
GGTAACTCTTCCTTTAGATGGACTCTAAATTGTGGTCTGGGCACTAACACCAAGGCCGAACTCTTGGGCTTATGGGCTACTCTAACTTTAGCTCATCGTCTAAACATCCATCAGTTACATGTTCTGGGAGACTCTAAGATTATTATAGATTGGATCAACCACAAATGCAACTTAAAAGTATCAAATCTTATGGGTTGGATGGCGAGGATCCGAGATCTATCTCACTCTTTCACAATTATCAAATTTGACCATATCTACAGGGAAGAGAACATGGAGGTAGATTCTTTATCAAAGCTAGCCCTTCAGGTTCTGGAAGGGAAGATCAACTACAATAAATGGCAGGATGGCCAGGAGGGCCCACCTCTCACTTTATGCCTCTTTAGCTGATGGACCTCCTCTTTTGGTCCTTCCCCTTCCTGTTTCGTTTTGTTGTTATATAATCTATCTCAATGACTATTGTATATTTTGGTCAGTTCATGTGTGATGTGAAGCTGCCCTATATGTAGCTCCTAGATATTGTGGGTATGGGTGATTTTTTGTATTATAAGTATACTCCCCCTTTTTGGTTTAGATTTCTGCCTATCGGTATTTTTTGTAAAAGTTTGAAGAGGACTGGACTCTCTTTTGATATGATTATATTTTGGGAACTACATATATAAATATATGGAGAAATTTTCTATTCGAAAAGTATCAAATCTTTAGTATTTATATTTATGTCTAAATTTGGTATCTCTCTTTTTATTTTTCTATATAAAAGTTGCATATGATGTGTATATTTCAAATCTATCTCTTTCATATAGGATTAAAGATTAAATATCCAAATACCCTTTTCTTTATTTCACATTCCTTTGGAGCTTGAGATTAATTTTCATTTTTTCGGGATTTGAAAGTATATTTGCAATTCCTTTTGAGGTTGGCGCTCTTTTTGCCTATTTTGTTTTTTGGAGCTTTAGATTATACTTGAAATTTCTTTCAAGGTTGGAACTCTTTTGGCTATAATATTTTTAGATTATACTTGCAATTTCTTTCAAGGTTGGAACTCTTTTGGCCATAATATTTTGGAGCTTGATGTTATATTTGCAAATAAAAATTAGATTCTTCTAGAACATCCTTTTGATGGGTTATATTATATTATCTTTATTATTCTCATTGCATTATTATCTTTCCTTTCCTTTCATTTTGATTTTTGTTTTCCTAGGAAATTTTTGCTATGGTAATTTTATGGCTCGTCTTCTTTGCCAACCGTGTATCAATACTAGGGCTTAAAATTGATTAAGAATGGAAAATAAAAGAACACATGAAAGGAAACATGATCATACATGAAAGGATGATCTCCATAATGAACATCATAAGATATATAAGGTAGAAAAAATGTTTGAAAATTAAAAATGCAAATGATGATATTGTTAACATGGATTTGCATCTTAATGTCAATACAAAGAGAGATCGAAAATTAAACAGAAAATTAATGATGACGTTGAAGAGAAAATTAAACATATCGAAAATACATCACATCAAGAAACAAAGAGAGATTTGCATCTTAATGTTGATTGGGGGTGTAAACATGAACCTTGGTTACTACTTTGCTTGTCTTTTAACAAAGTAAAATGTTATTTTCATAGGTTCTTCAACTTTCAATATTCAAAACGTATATTTAAATTTGAAATTTCACATTACACTAAAATGATGACTTATAGGGACTTTTGTCATCTTTGTATTCGTTATTTTTGTGAATTCTTTTATGGATATCTAATAAATCAATTTGGTAGTGGTTTGATACTATGTTTTTAAAAAATGCAGGAATGGATAATGAGTCATGTTAGAAGATGTAAATTCTTTCCATATCAAAGTTTCTTTTGTGGAAAAAAATATGCTATAACAATCTATAGACTCTACTAGTGGATTACTTTTTTTTTATTTAATGGATGAAGATATATTTTTTTTTTTTTTAAATTGGACCAATGGAAAAACATTACATAAAATCAACACTTTTGGGAAGATGCAATGTTTTCCCTATATTCCATCTAAATACAAAAAATCTAAAAATCTCCTCTTGAAGAGTACACTGCGAGCTTATGCACTGGATTTTTTTCAATTTTTTTAGTTGTGTATTTTTGGAGATATTGAATTTTCACTTTGTTGATTCATGATGAAATTATATATATATATATATATATAGAGAGAGAGAGAGAGAGAGAGAGATTTCTCACGAACTCTTTGATCTTTCGCCACCTATCCCTCCAGAAAATGGATGGTCCTGATTCACTTGCGGACTTCGGGACTTCACGAGTCTTTTGTCCTGTGCACTTTAAAAATATTTAAAGCTCAAGAACTTACCTCGATCTGACGGATGTCGATCGTTCACACTCAGATCCAATGGATAGGATATTTTCTCTTGCTCGACGTGCTCCTCCTGGTGTCTGGATGTAGAATTAAATGGTCCAGATCTCTTATTGTAGTTGATCTAATGGTTCTTGTTGCTCCTCCTCCTGAGCTTCTTCATTCTTCTGAATTTGGGAAAAATTTAAAGTGTTCAAAGGTTTTGTCCCTTGAACCTTATCCTGTGAACCCTACTATTGGGTTTCTACTTATGCTTCTCCTCTTGAAATTTGGGACTTGGAACAAGTTCATCGACGCACACCTTGAGCTATCCCTTCTGATATTTTTCCAATGAAGTTTGACCTTGGCTCTGGCGTACACTTACGCTTTCACTATGAAAACTTGCACTACCTTTCTCGAGATTTTAGCTTACTCTGTCTCCTAACGGTCTCGACCCTCTACTTCCTTAAAAGGAACTTCTTGTGCCCTCTTGGCACTTAATGCTTGTCCTCCTGATCTTATCAAGAGTTCAAACACTCCACTTCTGGTGCACACCTTGCACCTGCCCGAATATTCAGACTTTATCAACACTTGTCGAAGTGTTGGCCTGGTGCACTCCTTGCACATGTCTTCCTCCTGAATCCTGAACTCTTTCAAGTTCACGGATGCACACCTTGCATCTGCTCAATGCACACCTTGCAGAGATTCTTCCCCCAAATTTTTCAGCAACTTTGGTTCCTTCAACTACTCAGACATTAGAGGTCTTTGTCCCTTTGTTCCTCGAAGGGATATCTATGCCCTCTTGGAAAATTCTACTCAATGCACACTTGCAGAGTTGTCCAGAGTATTCATCAACTATGTGGGTATCTTCTCCTAGACACCCTTCTCTCTGGACTCAAAACAGAATCCTTTCGTGCACACTTGCACCTGCTCAATGCCCACCTGGCAGAGCTCTACAGAGTATTCAATAACTCTATCTTATGTGTCTTCTCTGCATAGTTCCTCCTCCAAGGTATTTAGTAACCTTGAGGCTCCTCCTAAGTTTGTGAATATTTTGGTGT
>CBVK0105758625.1:0-11979 GCA_900067695.1 Picea abies
TTTCCTTTTGAAAATTCATAACTCTTATTTTATTATTTTAACTATTATTTTATTATTTTCCTTAGGAGAGCCATTTTAGAGATCAAATTTCCCTTAATATTAGTTATTCATAGATTACCAAAAAAAACACATATTTTATGTTTGAGCAACATAACCATCTAGAATTACCTCAATGTTCCATTTCCCCCACTTTTAAGGCATGCTAGATTAATTTCCTTTGGCGAAAAATAAATTTGTATCATTTAAATGTGGTGTGGCATTTATCCCTTTAATATTTTGTTATGAACATGAAAAAAAAACATAAACAATGTACACAATAAAAACCAAAGCTTCAAAGTACAAAAATAAATAAAATTCACACCTTATCACTTTTTTTATTCATTTCCATCCATGGATAATTCTATTAAGAGACCACTCAGTACTATAACACATGCATGCATGTGATAATGATAAAGTCTCCTAAACAAAGATGATAGATCCTGATATATCCTATCAAGAGATCGACTTTGACTATGATATGTTTTTCAATCATGTAATTTTGATCGAAAGTCTATAAAAACAATCCATGGATAATTCTATTAAGAGACCACTCAGTACTATAACACATGCATGCATGTGATAATGATAAAGTCTCCTAAACGAAGATGATAGATCCTGATATATCCTATTAAGAGATTGACTTTGACTATGATATGTTTTTCAATCATGTAATTTTGATCGAAAGTCTATAACAACACCATTTAATACTATAACACTAATACATGCATGTGAGAATGATAAACTCTCTAAGACAAAGTGATATGTCCCATCAAGAAATCAATTCTTAATATGATATTCACATGGATGTCTCATCAAGAGATCAACTCTTACTATGATACTAACATGGATCTCTAATTAATAGATCAACTCCTACTCTTACTATGATACTAACATGGATCTCTAATTAATAGATCAACTCCTACTATGATACTAACATATCCATGTGAGAATTAAATCATAATTAACATTATGTTAATTTATCTTAACTCAACCATGTTAAACACATGTATCACATGTGAATTAACGCTTGATATCCTATCACAAATCACTACTACTATTACAAGTTTGACTAATACTTTACTAAATATCATCACTTGATATTCACTGTTATCACTACCACAACTCTAACCATACCACGACAAATTAATATTACATGTAACTCCAACCCCCCCTCCCCCCTCCCAATAACCAAACATCAACACAATTTCCAACCACATGTACACACCTTTGGCCATTGCTTCTAGCCTCAAAAGAGAAGACAATTACACAAACATACCTACCTTGTGATATTTTAGAACTCTAAACAACCTCCTCCTCCAATTTTTTCCTTGCCACGACCACAACTCTAAACATGGTACACAACTTTGAGGTTGGATGTAACACTTCGATCGGCCACATTCATGGGGATGTAATTCCAATTTAAAAAAGCGAAATTTATTTATTTTCAATTAAAATAAATAAATTTATTAATTAAAAAAAACCTTGGAGATCCACTCAAATACATAAGATACGGGAATCCGATTGGGAGGATACTATACGGACGTTTAGAATGGTAACATGACACGTGTTATGGTGCACAACGTTCGATGCTTTTAGATGGAGGGGATAAACCCTTTTTCACGGGAGATATTTAAGTTTGGAGTTTAAATATAAAGTCGCTAAGTATTCAAAAATTTAATCCTATTCCACCAAGCGTGAATAAAATAAAATTATATATAAGTAACACATTTACTCTCACTACATCACGAAATTAAAACAAAAAATTGAAGCTTAATTCATAATGTTCAATAGTAAACAAATCGTGCCCTATGAGATTTTGCTATGAAGATAAAAAGAAAAGCACACATAATGTGTTCAAGAAAAAACAAACGTTCAACGTAAAAATAAAAGATTTCACACCTTCTCACATGTTTTTTTTATTAATTTTATATGTTTATAATTACATTAAGTGATTTGGATGGTATGTTTATTAAGAGATTATAATAATAATAATAATAATTTAATTTTAAGGTCACAATTAAATTAGACACCAAAATGTGTATGAGACTTTCTTATTTGTGGGACAAGGGACTTCTTTCGCTCAATGATTTGACTGGTAAAGTCTACAGAGGCATACATACCCTACTCTCCTTTGGATTTGAACTTGTGACCTCTTAAGAGGAAACACATGTTCTTAACCATTAGGCTCATTAATTAGTCCCATTGAGGGACTATTAGTAATTGATTTTCAATTTTTATATTAACTTGGCATAGAAACCAATGAGTTATGATTGTTTTAACCAAAGTTTTTGAAAAATCATACAATTTAGGTTGTAATTTAATCTAAGTTTTCAGTTGGACCTCTTATTTGGCCTCTTCCCAAGGCAAAGGGAGAAGATATATTAGTTTATCTTCATTGAAAGAAAATATTTGCATCCTCATTTTTCCCAAATAAAGTAATGCTAGAAATGAGTCTAGCATTACTTCTTAGCATTAAATGTTTGCTCATATTTACTCGAATGCATAATCCAATTTCTTATTACCCTGATTCGTTGTCACCTACACCCACATGCAAACCTCCCTACACGAGCTTGCTCATGCCTCTTGGTTACCTGCTCAATCTCATACCTCTTCTTTATTTGCTCAACCATATACACACAACACATAATTTCCTCTCCAATTTCCCCATGAAATCTATGTAGCAACAGTCTGAGAATGGCAAAGAACCCCATGATTGAACGAAGAGAATTGGAAGCTCAATGTCCGATGTTGTGAAGATAAGTTCCATAGCAGTGAACTACTCTCTGTAAGTTCAGAATATTGCATACCAGCGAACTGTTCTCTGCAAGTTCAAAATATTGCAGTGTGTTTAGAGGAAGTAAGTAATATTTTGCAAAATTGATCGCTCAAATCAACTTTGGTGTTTAATTCAGGAAATGAATGAATTTCAAAGGTAAGGCAAGCTCAGGAGAAAGGCTTACTAGATTTTAGTTGGGATTGTGATATCTGACGCGCCTAATAGTAGCCTCCTATTTCAGTTGCAGTGCTCCTGGGTGGTGCCCTTTGACTCTTGCAATACTATAGTCGGTGGTGAGACCCAATTTTATTGATGACGAGACACAATTTTACTATTCCTGTGTCATGAGTTCTAGTGTCGACTTAAACTTCTAAGGTTTTTTTGGAAGTTCATCCAATGCACTGCAAGAAGCTTAGTGGCTTAGGTGGATTCCTGGTTCCTTCCTCTGACAAATAATCTCTTTTGGAGTTGAGTTGAAAATCATTTTAAAACCTTGGGTTTTCTCATTGGCCCTAATTCTCTATCTAGGTAATAAGGATTGTGTGCTTCCATCAACTTGGGTGCATTAAAACATTCCTCTTCTTTTGCAAAAAACATGAATTCCAATTATGGTTGGGCGTGAAAAAGCAACCAGCACCTGTTGGGTGCTTCCTCAACCTCTCTTGTGTCCCACATTGCATAGTCCTTGCAGAATCTCAGCTGGCTCCACATAGATCATGCGAGTTACAAATGAAATGGAGGGGGTGGTTTTGCAACACTCATCATTAAGGTAGATAACCCTGATATTGTACGGACTCACAATTGTCGTCCACTAGGCACACGACCAATCTTGAGAGAAAGTGAGTACCTACAACAGGAAACTGGTGGGTGCATAAAGGGCACGAAAATAGACTATCCTCCCCCAACGACGGACCTATGGATGGAAGAATTGCAACAATGTTTTCATTTGGACAGGAACAAGGTATCTCTCTCTCATTAGTCTTGTGAACCCAATAGAGATTCTATAAGGGTCTTGTATCGCAAGGGGGGAGAGGAGGTCAAAGGAGAGGAGTTAGTGTAAGTGAACATGTTCTCGAACGGTTGCTTCAATCGACTCTATTACCCGCTCTAGAACGTGCTATAACTATCTACCTAGAAAGGATGCCACCTCCACTTATTCTATAGTTGGATATGGAACAAGATCTTAAACCGGAAGCAATTGTTTCACCACCAAGAGCTTTGTAGGTAATATCATTTATTAATTGGGGAATCGTTCTTTGGTGTAGTCGTGTGGCCTTGTATCAGTGAGTTAAACAGGTGGATAGCTCTCGCCATCCCACATTAAGAGAACAAGCTCTGACCTGCCATGATTACATTGTTAACATAATTAATGAGCCTGTGGCTTTTGGAGGGTGTTCCATTCGAGGCACATTGAGAAGATGTATGAAGAGGACGCATCAAGTTTAATTGACCAAAAAGTAATCCCTTTTTCCACAGAGAACATTAGCATGCCTGGAAGTGAGAGTAATCAGTTTATATACCACAACAAATATAATTTTGTTTTGTTATCCACACAACAACAATAAAAAATTTTACAAGTGTAAATGAACATCTCACAAGCAATTTTTTGTTTCAAGGCATCGTAATTTGTGATGTTCATCGCTCGCTGCAAATATCTTTAGAAAATCCTAGTATTCTATATGATTACACAACTATTGTTTATTCATTTTCAATATGTCTAGTTGTTTATTCAATTTGCAATTTGGATCAAAATTGATCTGGTAACATTAACTTTGATATGAAATCAATGGCTTTCTATATTCATTTTCAAGGTGTCTAGTATCCATCAGGTAGGAAATTTAGGTGTCTACGAATTCACCCTCTTCATATCTACTTAAAAAAAACAACTGCATCTTACATATGCAAATCATTTACTAACATAGTATTTTTTCTATTATGTTGGTCAAGTTTCTTTTCCCCGGTTGCATCTATGAACTTCATGACCACTTTGTCTATTATTAAAAATTGAAATGTTCATGCCATCCCACATTAAGAGGACAAGCTCTGACCTACCGCAATAGCACAATTAAGTAGTAAAAGTGGGAAGTTTAATGAGAAGTTGTTGAATATGTGTCATAAATTGTTTATCCCGTTTTAAAAATGGGAAATCAATGAGCCCATGGAGACAGTGGTACAATTATCTATAGAAAGAACACATTAGATAGTTAACATAATTAATGAGCATGTGGAGACAATGGTATGATTATTTTTCAGTTATAGATTTGTGGGTTGAAATGCCTAGCAATTAATAGCAATTGATCTCAACCGGCAATTGACACGCTTTAGATTTACCTCACCAGTTGCACCTTACACTCTATGTCTACCACGATTACTAGAAAGTGGAGTCCCCCACCTACTTCTTTCTATGTCACCAACGATTGGTAGAGAAGCGATCAACAAAACGATCAATGTAGAATTGTAAATGCTCCTGAGGGATTTGTGATTATTAGTTTGTAGAACTCCAATCTCCATGCAAGTATAAGTCCTTTATGTATATAGCGAGGGGCTTAAATTAATCAATGTAAATAATATTCCAGTTGCCTGATAAAATAAAACAACCTTATATACTTTCTTATGAATGCAATAAAATAATTCCATATAGTTTATACTTGAGCAATATTTAGGTTTACAGTTTAATCTAAACTTTATTGTTCAACCCCTCATAGTCATTCTTGATGTTTTTGCAGGCAAGATGGTGAAGAACGACTATATAAAAAATAACTACAAATATGAAGTTGAGTAGGCAGGTTAGGACCAACTACATATAGGAAAGTTAGGGAATATATATAGCACTCATGCATCCTCGCGTGAGGCTATTCCTCAAACCCATCATATGTTGGGAGTGGATGATATTTCAAATTTGACTCTAAGTTTTGCACCATGTGATATGAAGTACAATGAGAATATTGTGTGTGAAAACAACTAATCCAATGCATCACAACTACATCCTTTGATAATAGTCATTGTCAAAGCGTGATCCAGGGAATTCTCCTTTATAAGATATGCAAAGCAATCCACGCTAAATTCTAAAATGTGCCTTTCACAACTTGCAATCTCTTAATCCTGCATTTCCCAACTTGGAATCTCTTGTATTTGAATAATGGTCAAGCATTGAACCCCACAAAACACATGACCAAAACGATTTGAAGTTTAAATCAAGTTGATACATATACACGATCCCACACATTTCTGCAGTTGTCCTTATTTGAAAGAGATTCCAAAGAGTGTCTTTCTTGAATAATCAACTTGGATGAGATAGAGATAGAGAGACATTGACCATTTTCCCATGCTTAAACATGTCACAGAGAGACGATGATTGATGAGTTGCAGGCCCGAGTGTTGCTAAAGTTATCATGATTCCATTAACTTCTTGAGTTGCATGCCCAAGTGCTACTAAAGTTATCAAAAGTCATCAAGTATGTTGATTCCATTAGTTATCAAGTCACAACGTCGTGAATTACAGTATGTAGCACAAGGTCTCAAGGGCCTTTTGCCTAAGCACCATGATGTGATTCGTATCAAACCGCTAAGTTTCATGGCCTCTTTAACATGTTTTTTTGTTAAGCATCCCTACCCTAATGGAAGGGACTTGCTTCTCTATAGCTCCTCTTATTCATATAGTTATTACACTAACACTTGCACATGAGAATTGATGAACTCTCATAGTTTAGATGTGAGATGTGAGAATTGATAATCTATCATAATTTAGATGGTATGTATTGTTGGAATTTTAAATTTTCTAGTTACACAATTACAATTACTTAGTCCAATAGCAATTGTAGTAGGATCACTAAAAGATAAAAAATCACAGATACAATAGAACACAAAGATTATCCTAGGAAACCCTTGTGGGGGAGAAAACCTAGCAACCAAAATCCTCAATATAGATTCCTTCAACCAATACAATGATGCCTAATAATATCTCAAAACTTAACATGGTATCAGAGCTAAGCTGAAGAGATCATATTTCACTGGATAAAGAAAAACGTCATTGTTGCAGTACAAGAAAATTAGGGCTTTTGTTGGAGAGGATTTTTTGCCTAAAAACCATCTAGAAAAGTGTGCCCTAACCTTGTGAATATTTTGGCATCTTGAGCACACCTTTTCAATGGATAGAACTCTCAAAAAGTGAAACCCTAATTTTCACTAGTACAAGAAAACCAAAAAACCAAAAGTACCAGAAAACTAGGAAACCAGAACCAATACCAAAAGTACCAGTCTAGATTTTCGCAAGCTTAGTTTCAAGGGGTAAAATTTGGATTTTCAGAGATCTGACTGCACCAGCTTACTTGCCTCAGCTCAGCGCATCTAGCCCTAGATCAGAATTTCAAAATTTGAAGTTTGAAAATTAGTGTTTCCTCATAAAACCCTAAGTTGCAGTTGTAGTCGTAGTTTCAGAATCAGTTGCAGTATCAGTTGAGGTATCAATTCCACTACCAGTTGCAGTCACCCTTGAAGTTTTAAAAAGGGTTGGTAATTATTACCACTACTACAAGATGGTGCCAGTACTTGCAAATGCTATCAAAGGTATGTACTCACATGTGTTTAAATTGTTAAGTTTTAAAGGGTATTTGTAGGAGAAGGGATATCTTTCCATAGATCCAGAAGGATCTCAAGATCCAACACATTCAGAGGCATAATGAAACCCAGGTTTGATTATTCTGATATGCATCCATTTGTTATGAAATTATTTTGATCTAGGTTGCATGTTGAAGCTATGACCATCATATTAACCTATGAGTTCCACCTGTCACTCCCTCTGAAGAGGGACCACACCAAGCTTTTCCCCAAAGTACTCGAACTTCATCCTCAACAACAGTTTGGTGAAAACATCTGCAACCTAATCCTCGGTAGTCATGAACTAGAGCCTCATTTCTCCCCTTTGTACCATATCTCTGATATAGTATTAAATGATCTTAATATGCTTCGACGTGTCATGGAACATCGGTTTCTTTGACAACTTCATGAAACTCTAGTTATCACACCAAATGCAGGTCACCTCCAATCCAAGACCAAATAACCCAAACAACGGCTTTCTGAATCCATATTGCTTCTCTGCTAGCTGCACATGCTGCCACATACTCAACTTGAGTCATACTGAGTGCCACACATGACTGCTTTCTGCTGCTCCACGAGACCATACTGGAGCCAATAATGAAACAATATCTGGAAGTGCTCTTCCTTTCAGGAATACTGTCGGCCCAATCTAAATCTGAGTATCCATACAATCCAAACTCATGGTCATATCTATAACAAAGACCATGATCTAGAGTACCCTTAAAGTACCTCAACACATGTTCAACTGCAACCAAATGAATCTGTCTGGGCTGCTCCAAATGTTGACTCGAGGTGTTCACAACAAAACATATATCTAGTCTTGTGTTTGTTAAATACATCAACGAGCCCACTATCTTCTTGTATAAGGTAGAATCCAAAATCTTTGAAGTTTTATCATGCAAAAACTTAAGATTTGATACCATCGGGGAAATCATGGCCTTGCAGTCCAACATCTCGAACCTCTTCAAGATTTCCACACCATACTTTCCTTGATTTAGGAAAATCCCATATAATCTCTTCCAAACTTCTAGTCCCAATAAGTAGTGCATCATTCCTAAGTCTTTCATCTTGAATTTTGTAGCCAATTTTCTCTACAATCAGTGATGAGATTTTCTGCACATGTTAGAAACAGGTCATCTACATATAGTAGTAGAATCATCGATTCACCATCCTCAACCTTAAAGTAAAGATTAGGATCTACACTGCTCTTGGTAAAACCCAAGCTCATCAGAAAATTGTCAATCCTACCATATCATGCTCTGGGTTCCTGCTTCAATCCATATAAATCCTTCTTTAATATGAACACATGAGTCTCCATGTCATGTGTCTCGAATCCAAGTGGTTGCTCCACATAAAAATCCTCTTTTATTTTACCATTCAAGAAGGTTGTCTTTACATCCATCTAGTGCACCTTCCATTTCATCATATCGGCCAATGAAAGTATAGTCCTGATCGAGGTATATCTTGCTACAGGGGAAAAAGTTTCTTCATAGTCAATCCATTCCTTCCGAGAGAAACCTCGATCCACAAATATTGCCTTGTATTTTCAATACTTCCATCAACTGTGTGTTTCGTCTTGTAGATCCATTTCGAACTCACCATAGATTTTTCCTTTGCTTTGGGAACCACATCCCAGACATCATTCTTCATAATGGAATGGTATTCCTTTGCCATGGCATATTTCTATAATTGATTTTATGCAGGCTCTTCATAACTAGAAGGTTTTGCATCCATTATGTCGCACAAGCATGCCATATAGCTGGAATACAACTTCGGCTTCTTACTTTCCCTGGAAGATTTGTCCAGGGCACCAATTCTTTCTACATCTCTGATAAGCTCTTGTGCCCAAGATGGTCTTCTCTCGCGAGAAGGTATCTCAGATGATTTATGAGGTTCTACTGTGTCATGATCCTCTAGAATGACTTCCTCTAGTTCAACTGCCTATGGAACTTTAGGAACTTCATTCTCTTCTTCATGTGCCTCTTCTACACAGATCTGTTTGGATTTACTGAAAGTTGCATTCTCATCGAAGGTTACATCCAGGTTGATCTCCACTTTCTGGTGACCAGGAATGTATATCTTGTAAGCCTTTGATGTGTCATTGTAACCAACAAATATTCCCTTCCGCCCGAAAGGGTCCAACTTTGTCCTCTTTTCCTTAGGGACATGAACAAATACATGGCAGCCAAATATTCTAAAATGGATGACTTTTGGCTTCTCTCTTGAAAACATTTCCTCAAGTGTCTTGTTTTCAAGCACCTTGTGGGGAATTTTACTATGCATATATAGTGTCGTCTTCGTTGCTTTTGCCCATAGATGCATAGGAAGATATTGATCATGGATCATGGCCTTTATTGCTTCCATGATTGCCCGGTTCTTCCTTTTAGCTATTCCATTTTGCTGAGGGTTATAGGGAGTAGAAAACTCCCTCTTAATCCCAACTTCCTTGCAATACTCCTTGAATTATTCTAAAGTGAATTCACCTCCATTGTTTGATCTCAAGGTCTTTATCTTCTGCTCGGTCAAGTTTTCTACCAGAGCCTTGAACTCTTTGAATTTTCCAAAAACATCATTCTTTTCTTTTAACAAATAAATCTAAGATTTATGTGAGTAATCATCAATGAAAGATACATAATATGCATACCCACTTAGTGAATTTGTCGACATCAGTCCACATACATCTGAATGAACGATGTCCAAAACTCCTTTGGCTCTACTATTGCTATTAGGAAAGGAGTTCTTCACATTATTTCCTTGTGCACATTTTTTGCACACACCATCTGGTTGTACTTGGATTTTTGGAAGACCTATAACCATTTTTCTCACAACTGTAATAGATTTGTAGTGTAGGTGAGCAAATATCTTATGTCATAGTTCACTGGGATTCACAATATCATTAAACATTGGGGAGTATGAATGTCCTTTTAATTTTTAGAGTCCTCCTTCTTCAACTCCAATCACTACTGCATCATCAAGGGTCTTCCTTCTTCAACTCCAATCACTACTGCATCATCAAGGGTTTTCCCTCTAGGCCACATAATAACTTGACCATCAATAAATTATACTCTAAATCCTTTCTTGTCCAATGCTAAAATTGAGAGAAGATTCATTTTTAAACCCAAAACATAGAGAACTTCCTTCATCTTTATTGGCTTTCTTGAGTTTAACTTGTAGGAATCTTCTCCAACACCTTTGATTGGATACTGATATTCATCACCCAATTTCACCTTGTGAGGTGAATCTTTATGAATAAGTTTAGATAAGGAGTCTTCATATCCTGTCATGTGCTTGGAAGCACCACTGTCTATCAACCAAGTGTCACTTCCATGAGTAACAATACTTGTGAGGGTTGAGATAAGAACGTAATCCTCATCACTTGATTCATCTTTCTTTGCAACCTTCTTTGGAGGCTCATCATCGTCAACTATGTGAGCTCGATGCATCTTACTTCCTTTCTTATTCTCAATTTCCATAATGAGGGGGAAATCCCTAACAAAGTGTCCCAATTCCTGACAACAATAACATCTAATCTTTGAGTTGTCTCTTTGACCCATCTTAAACTTCTTAGGTAAAGAATCTTTGCAACCTTCTTGGGAGGCTCATCATCTTCAGTTGTGTGAGCTTCATGCCTCTTACTTCCTTTTGTATTCTTAATTTCTATAATGAGGGGGAAATCCATAACAAAGTGTCCCAATTCATGACAACAATAACATCTGATATTTAAGTTTTCTCTTTGACCCATCTTAAACTTCTTAGGTAAAAAATGCTCCTTCTTGTTCTTTCCTTTTCTGGTGTGGGTGGCTAGGGCTTGATCTTCATCTATCATCTCTTATTCTCTTGCAGTTGTCCTAGCTTCTTCCTGGTTACAATCTTCCTAAATCCTAATGAACTTGGGAAGCTTATTTCTTGAACAAATTCCTTGGATGAATGCATCCCATGACCTTGGGAGGCCATTCAAGGTAGTCATAACCATATCTTCTCCTTCTATTGAGTCACCAATGGCTTCTATCTGCTACTTGATTTGATTCACTCTTGAGAAGTAGGAGTGAATGGTTTCTGAGTTTTGCATTTTCACATTCTTCAACTGAGATCTTAGAGTCATTCTTTGATTTATGTTTCTTCCCTCAAACAGACGAGTTAAGGTGTCCATCATTTTCTTTGGAGAAGATAATGATGATATATGATGGATAAGGTGGTCCTTAATGGAGTCTACAATAATTATTTTTGCTCTCACCATTTCCTTCTTGTGTTTTTCCTTAGCTTCATCTCCTTGGGGTTATTGAACCTCTTCTATAATCAAATTATCCAGTTCATGCTCTTCAAGAAGGACGGTTACTCTGTACTTCCAGGCCCTGAAGTTATCAACTCCATCTAGTTTCTCATCGATCTTGTTTCTGATAGTTATCTTGGCTTCTAATGGTCTTGGTTTGTCCAACAATTGTCTCTAGACTGAAAACAACTCCCTTTTAGGATGTTATATCTACAACTGGCTTATATTCAACCCTACTTTGATACCATGTTGAAATTTTAAATTTTCTAGTTACACAATTACAATTACTTAATCCAAT
>CBVK0105758629.1:0-16669 GCA_900067695.1 Picea abies
CTCACATTGTTATAGAGGAGGACTCCACCACTATGGACAGTCCTTGTACATTACAGGAGGTTATGGCAGCATTAAAATCCTTCTTAAGGGACAAAATCCCAGGCCTTGATGACTGGACCATAGAGTTCTACCTGCACTTCTTCGATTTAGTTGGGGTTGGTCTTCTGGAGCTAGTGGAAGAATCCAGACTCCATGGTAAGGTATCTGGGGCACTAAATTCGACATTCTTGACTCTTATCCTGAAATCAAATTTCTCAATTACTTTCTGTGACTACAGACCGATAGCGCTCTGCAATCTTTGCTACAACCTAATTTCAAAAATCATCACCAACTGAATCAAACCCATCCTCTCGTGATCATTTTTGGGTGAGCAATTAGGTTTTTTAAAGGGTTGACAAATCCTTGATTCTATTAGAACTGCACAAGAATGCTTGCACAACATTAACCATAAAAAATCTCAAGCACTCATCCTCAAGCTAGATCTAAAAAAATCTTTGGATTGCATAGACTGAGACTTTCTCAGACTAATTTTGATTCAGTCAAGTTACAACCAAACCTCATTAAATTGGATCATGAGTTGCGTTACTAGTGCAAATTTTGTTGTGTTGGTAAACGGTGAATTGTCCTCTTTCTTCCACAGTGGCAGAGTATTGCGGCATGGTTTCCCTCTCTCGCCACTCTTGTTCATCCTCATCATGGAAGGTTTAAGCCTTCTCTTCAAAGAAATCCACGCATAAGGTAGGATATGAGGGATCAAAGTCTCAAGGTTAGTAAAAATATTGCACCTCATCTTTGTCGACGACATACTCATAATGACCAATGACAGTCAACATGAATGGAGGGAAATCAATGAAATCTTGAAGTTATTATGTTGCGCCACAAGATTATAGATCAACTGGTCTAAATCGATGTTCCATTACGCAAACCTACAAGATCAAATATTGGAACAATTTAAGGACATATTTCCTTATAGCTTCGTCCGCCTATCATAAGGCTTCAAATACCTTGGCTATTACATTAAAGCATAATGTTATAAGGCTACAGATTGGGACTGGCTCGTAGCAAAGGTGGAAAAAAAATTGGACACTGGTGCAATAGATGGCTCTCCATAGGAGGTCGTTACACTCTTATCAAAGTTGCCCTAGAAGGACAACTGGTATACTGGATGGCTCTTGCATCTATACCTATCTCGGTCTTGGATAAACTAAGGAAAATTGCATACAACTTCCTTTGATCGGGCAGCACGGACCATCACAAGATGCACCTCTGCAACTGGGAAACAATGGCCAAACCGAAAAACAAGGGAGGATGGGGGATTAGAAATATATTCCATTTCAACAAAGCACTGGTCACCAACTCCCTTTGGCATGTATTGACAAAAAAAGGCATATGGAGCACTTTCATAAAGGACAAATACCTATCATATGTCTCCGTTGCAACTTGGCTAAGAAATGCGACCCCCCCCCCACAAGGGTTGTGTCACAGATTTGGAGGAATTTGGTGAAATCGACAACTTGGATCACGCATTGGCTTTGTTGGAAGCCAGGTTCTGCCCATACTATTATACTTGGCAGGGACTGCATATTAGGACTCGACCAAGCCTCTTACTTGTCTCCACAATTGATTACACTACTAAACAAAAAAAATACCAGATATCTCTTCCAAGACAAGATTTATAATGAAATCGGGACCCCAACTGAAGGCTGGAAAGTTGGTCTTGATCTGTAACTACCAACAGAACTTACAACATAGTGGGATACTTACTGCTTGGAACTTACTCGCGCGGGAATTCAACTTCAAGATGTGGAGAATCAATTTATTTGGTATGGAGGAGACAGTTTGGGACACATCTCTATCAAAAAATTATATTCTGCCATCACAAATTCGCTCTGGAAAAACAATATTTTTGGTTGGCGAAAAAAATTCTGGAACTGGGAAATACCGCAAAAGATAAAGCTATTCACCTGGTTAACTGTTGAAAACAAAATCCCGACCTGGGATAACCTCCAAAGGAAAGGATGGGTTGGCCCCAACATCTGTCAACTTTTCTACAGGGATGAAGAAACAGTTCTACACCTCTTTACCAAGTGCCACTTCACTCGCCTTGTATGGGACATGATTGCTCTGGACCAACACATAAGCATTGTTTGGAATGGGACTTCCATATCTGCCTGCTTTGATCATTGGAAAACCAGAAAGCACGGCTACAAATTACTTCCTCCATTGGTCAGTTGGTTTATCTGGCTAGTTATAAATAACAATTTTTTTGACAATAGGCCTCCCTTTGTTTTCACTGTTTCTTATAAATCACTTGGGATGTACAAAAACTGGAAAGCAATACATCCAGTCAATTTGGTAAAATAGATAAAATTAAGTCCACTTATCACAGAGGATACAACCACAGGGTGGTTTGATGGAGCAACTCAACACAGTGGGACATTGAGTGGTGCAGGTGGACTGATAAGAATCACAAAAGACTCTATTTACAGATGGACTTTTTGTTGTGGCCCGGGCACCAACACAAGGGTAGAGCTATTAGGTGCATGGGTTAATCTACACTTGGCCTCCATATTAAACATTGAATACCTACAATTGCTCGGGGAATCTAGAATTATCATAGATTGGTTGAATCGCAAGGGTAAGCTACAAACTATATCACTCTTGGCCTGGAAGGATAGAATCAGATTACTTCAACGCCACTTCAAGAAGCTCAGGTTCACTCATATCTTCTGAGAGTACAACAAGGAAGCATACCTGCTTTCAAAGGAAGCTTTAAAGAAAAAAGAAGGCATGATTACATACAACCACTAGCTAGATGGAAATGAGGGCCCCACACATACTATAAAAATATTTTAGGACTTGATGCTACAGTTTTTGTCGGCAGATACATTATATTATCCTGTCCTAGAACATATGTAACAACATTTTTTTTTATTTACTACATACTTTTGTTTTCTTTTTGACTTATAGCAATCTATAACAACTATACTTCCAGCTCTACTCTTTCTTCCTTCTAGTTGGTTGGAAGACCACTTGTAGGCGAAAGATATCCAAGTTAATGGTTTCATTATGGTGATTGTAACCATGTTGTGAGAACACATTATATATTAATATAATTGAGTAATTTTTTTTGTTGGAAAGGTACAACATTAGGTCAACATCCTAAACGTACGGAATGGGTATGTGACATGGCAATCAATGTGAAGAATAATTACCTTCGAATTCGTCGGTGATTTTGAATCAGATTCACTGTGTTTTTGTAATAATGTATTATTTATGGTTATAGTTTAAACGTTTTATGAAATGATTTTTTTTTGTTATTTTTTTGGGGGGATATTTGCTCTAAATTTGGTAAGAAATTGTTAGATCTGTAGATTTGAGTGACCCTTTTTGCATTCATAAATGGATTTTAAATAACAAAAAATAGTGATTTTGTGTCGAGTTATGCCGTCTGATTCCGGCTAAAAAAGCCAGTTCGTAAAACAGTTAGACAACGCCTAACTTATGCATAACCTAAAAGAAAAAGATATTACTTATGCATAACCTAAAAGAAAAATATATTACTTATATATAACCTAAAAGAAAAAGATTAAGTGAGAGTGGCTACTCCATGCCTCTAAATGTTGAAGTAGAATTGGATAGATCTAGATGTTAATAACTATTGAGAATATGGATAGATCTAGATGTTAATAACTATTGAGAATATAAGTGTAAATTAAATTCTTCAAAACTTTTTTAAAATAAATTGATGAATAAAATTTGTGGTACATTAATCCTATTTATAACACTCCAAAGTATAATCTAATTAGATCACATGTTCTTTTCTAGACTTTTAAGCAAGAAACCTTTTAAACTAGCTAATATCACCCAATTAATTTTAATGAACAATAAAAATAACAATATTAAATATTTATAATGAGATAAATATTGTTATTATATTAAAACTTGAAGTCAAAGTTACCTATTAATTTTAATGAACAATTAAAATAACAATATTAAATATTTATAATAAGATAAATATTGTTATTATATTAAAACTTGAAGTCAAAGTTATGGTCCAATTAATTTTAATATAAATAATGAGAATAAAAAATAATAGATATTTATAATTAAATAAATAATGTTGTTATATTACAATTTGAAGTTTATTTAAAATTCGAAATTCACCATGTGTAAGAGAAAGAATTTTTTTAGAATTAAAAATTATTTTCATAATTTTATATGTATATTTACATTATATTAAACTTTTAATATTAGATGATTTTTAAATATAAGTTAATGTAATTTTAATTTGATATTGGTTGTTTTAGAAGGTGAAAAACAATGATATCATTTTTAAATTTTGTAATTATTTTCTTTTAAATCTTACAATAAAGATAGATTTAAAGATAGATTTGCATATAAACAAATAAATAAATTTAGAAATAAAATACAAATTACTCATAAAATTTGATAATGTTTTCACCCATTTTGACATACAAACTTTTACATAAAAACACAAAAATGTCCCCTTCGGGGAGGGGAAAAAGAAGGGAGAAGAACAAAATTTCCAGATGTCCAGCAACCCAACCCAGAAAAAATAAATTGTATATTAATAATGAATGTAAATAGAACAAAATCTCCAGTAACTCACGATATTTAAGTAGAACAGAATCTGCAAGTTAAGAACTCCGTACTCGTGCCTACACATAGAATGGTTTCGCCCTTTAGACTTGTGACTCATGCGGTGGTTTGGCCCTTTAGAATTGGTGACTGTTGCAGCTTTGAGAAAGGGCCCCCCCACAATAATAGAGAGAGCTTATAAGTAAATAGGTGGAATTGAACCAACCCTAATTAAATTTGAGTACAGAGTACAATACATTGAATGTCATATTCAAATATGTTATATGTTTTTGACCTTTATATATTTCAAACTCCATAGAAATGGTCAAATTAATCATAACTACTAATTAGAATTTGAAAATTTTGAAAACAATTTTAATATTTAAAAAATTAATTTAATAGAATATATATTATATATTATAAAAAATTTGAAAACAATTTTAATATTTAAAAAAAATAATTTAATAGAATATATATTATATATTATACAAACTTGATTGAAAACAAAAAAATAAAAAATAAACAACTAATTGAAATTGAAAGTAAAAGAATTTTGAATCCTAAGTAATTATAATGGGGAAGGTAGTATAATAAATAAATACTCGAGTTAAGATTTGCTATTCTAAGTGTTAGACTATAATAACAAAATCTATTATTTTAGTTGCTATGTTTTTGTTTTGGTCATATTATTTTTTGTTTAATTTTACTTGAAATTTGACCTAAAGAATTGTTGGATCTGCATATTTGAGTGGTTAATTCTGAATTTTAAAAAGACCAAAACTTAGAATAGTTAGACAAAGTCTTTTATTTTATGACTTGTTCTCATTAACATTATTTTTTATTTTCTTTGATTTTGTTCTTTAACAAAATCATACAAGTGAAGATTTCCACAATCATATTATTATTAATTTTAAGTGTTAATTATAAGAATACAATGATTTCATATTTTTAAAAACAAATTATCTCATAAATTTAGAAGATGGTAACAAATAAATAAATTTTATAAAATCATTTATGAAAATTAATAGTTATATGAGATGATAAAGTTTATATTTTATTGCACTGAAAAGTAGTGAGGTGCTCTACAGTTCAATATGAGAAACATGTTGTCAAGTGATGTTAGATTAGATAACATTACATTAAAATAATGGTGATGATGATAAAGTGGGCTCAATTAAAAAAAAATAACTACTTACCTACATATTTAGATAACAATATATAAATTAAAATTTACACATTAAGAAATTTGATCCCTCTCGGTGCTTAGATCGAGGTTTAAGATTGATCTAAGCTTGTATATTAAGTTTTAAAAAATAAAGTAAGGCATCACAATAATTAGAGTTAGTGATGTAATAATATGATTCAAGTCATGGATTTGATTTATTTCATCTAGTATGGTCTCCTTCATCTCTCCTTCATCTTACATCAAGGGCTTAACTCTCAATTCTCTATTTCTTTCATACATCATTTTTCACTCAACCTTGTTGCACCTTCCAATATATCTCCTTGAAATTTTTTGTAAGTGTGCTACATTTCCATGATTTGTGAGTGAGATGCATAGTGTAAGAGAAAGTGTATCTCAATCTCTACCTCTTCATTTCCACATACTCATCATATCCTACCTCTTCATTTCCGCATACTCATCATGCCCTTCCCTTTTATGGCTCCTTTGGATGTTCCCATCTTCCTATTTCATATATCAATGTGTGTGAGCTAGACCTTAGTTGTTCTAATACTTGTTTTTCATGCCATGGGATGTTAAGCTTCAAGTAGATTTGTGCTTTACTCTTCGCCTCATTGTTCAATTCTCTATGTGGTATTATTGTTTACTTTTGTTGTGTTTTCTTCTCCATTTTCCCTTCTCGCAACAATCGTGTGCATGACTTTTCGACACTTTTTTATCTAATGGGCACCTTTCTTTTTCTATAACCTAATCGTCAAACCATTCCCTGCACTATCGCTTTCATGTTTTCTTTCTCATTTTTGGATGACTTTCACTGAAATCCTATTGATGTCCACCTCTATCATTTCTTGTGAATACAAAAACAACTTTCTGAGTATCTCTAATTCTATTGGGTATAGATTTATTTTAGCTAGGAGTATCTTATCAGAGGTGATGTTTTTCAATCTTAGAGAACATGTTATCAAGTGTTTTTGTACTAGCTCCATCTAGTTCCATATGTTTCTAGATAAACTTGGTCCCTATACTTCACATCCATAAAAGAGTATTAGGATTACTAGTGTTTGAAAGAGGAAGTGCACCATTTCTCAATTCCAACCCTGTATTATTCTATATTTATTTTGTAAGTGGGAAAAATGCAATCTACTCTTCCCTTACTTATGTATCACATCTTAACTTCTCATTGAATCCTAGTATCAAATATATATAGTTTTAGATATCTCTTATGACTCACCTTTAACATTTATTTGTCATTATTTTATCATCTTTTTAAGGAAAATACTAACAATGTCTTCAACTAATTCAAAAAGTTCAAAATATCTAAGTAAACAACTAGGGCATTGTCTAATTATTCTATGAAATGGTTTTTTCATCAGAATCTAGTGATATAAATTTGCACTAAATCACTGTTTTTTGTTGTTTAAAATCCATTTTTGAATGCAGAAATGGATTAGGCATGCTAAAAACTCCTGGGGAAAAACTTCTGGGGCACTCGAATTATACAAAAAAATCACTCAATCTATGGATCTAACAATTTCTCATGGGGTTTTGAGTAAATGTCCCTAGAAAATATTGCTAGAAAAAAATTGTTTCTTAGAACATTTTTTTCCAGCAGAAAATTTCTCAATATATTAATATAGATGGTGTTCTAAAAAAGTACAAGTTGAGATATTACATCCATCTCCAAAATAAAAACCACAAACCACATGGTCATACCAAGACAGACCGTCAAGTGCTTATTACATATAGTCGAACCCAACAAAGGGCAAAAAAACTAAAGGTGAAACCATAGTTAACTTTTAACCCCGAAGTATAATGGGATCCAGTTCTAGAAAATATATCAACATCCTCCCATTAATGCATGCTAATAACCAAATCACAGATAGAGGCGCAAAAATAGTGGGGGGGCCTCATGGCCATCCTGCCATTTGTTGTAGTGGATCCTCCCCTCTGGCACTTGAAGAGCTTTTTTTGATAAGGCATCTGCCTCCTCATTTTCTTCCATGTAGATGTGATCAAATCTAATGGTGTTGAAAGATTTTATGAGATCCTGGATCTTGTCCATCTAAGCCACAAGTGAAGAGACTTGTAAATTTCCCCTAAAATTCAACCCATTCTATCACAATCTTTGAGTCCCCCAAGACCTGTAACTGATCAATACCTAGCCGATAAGCCAAGGATAAGGAAGCCCACACACCAAGGAGTTCATCCCTTGTGTTTGTGCCTGGCCCACAGTTGAGCATCCACCTGTAATAGTATTTCCATATATCTTAATAACACCCCCAGCCCCACTCAAAAGCCCATTTGCTTGGGTTGCACCGTCAAACCAACAAATGGAGGCCAAGGTAATTTCGGGTGTCTTTTTTTATTCTGAACTACTTTTCCTTTTTTGAAGACACAGAGCACTGGATTTTTCCACCGTCCCTCTAATTTTAATGTCAACCCCCTGAAGGGAGGGAATACGAGATTTAAACAAACACTTATTTATTTCCAGCCATATGTACCAGTAGGATAGTGAGGGGAGAATGATATATACCTTTCCCTTTTTCAGCCAGGTATCTAAACAATTCATTAAAGAGTTGCCTCCCCAAGGTGAACTAAGGCTAAAAACTATATATAAAAACTTCCACAGTTGGTGTGTGAAAGAGCAGTTTACAAACAAGTGTAGAGCAGTCTCTGAGTCCATGTAACAAAGTGGGCAAATGCTCGGGCCTTCTCAGCCCCTTTTCTGCAGAATATCCCAGGTTAAGATTTTGTTTTCCAAAGCAAGCCAAATAAACAGTTTCATCTTATAAGCTAGATCCCAAGTCCACAAATGCCTCCTTCACCTTGCAATCTGATGAGGCCATCATTTTTTCGCCATAGCATTATAAACATTTTTAACAATGAGGAAGCCTGATTGGTCTCCTCCAGTCCAAATTAAGAAATCATCTCTAGTCTGGAGATGAATGCCCGAATCGATAAGCACCTTGTAGAAAGAGTAACATTTTTAACAATGAGGAAGCCTGATTGGTCTCCTCCAGTCCAAATTAAGAAATCATCTCTAGTCTGGAGATGAATGCCCGAATCGATAAGCACCTTGTAGAAAGAGTTCCATTCGGTAGCCATGGATCACGAGAGTCCTAACTCTATGTTGCTTTTCCACTGTTCCATTATAAACCCCATGGAGGACTGAGCCATGGCTTGGTAAAGATAACATATATTTTTTTTCGTTAAATTTCAGTGATAATTTAATCACCAACCATTCTTCTAGTGAAACCTTTATCATGATGAGAACATCAACAACAAAAATAAAATATAATATTTTTATAATCCTGAAGATCTTCACCCCACCCCAATCAAACTACCCTTTGTTTGTCCTTTCTTCAATAGTAGGCTTATGCTTTCCATAACAATGATGAATAACAAAGACTAAAGCAGACAACCTTGTCTTAAGCCACGTTCACTATGAAAAAAACGGGGAGGTACTTTTAAACAACTACAACAACTATTATGAAAGAAAATGAATCTTAAAAATCACATCAAGAAAAAAGGAACATGAAGGGTCACATCCGAACCATTAAGAAGCACAACAATCATGTTGCAAACAAGTCACGTGGCTGGTCAACAACTCCCATTCCTTGATGTAAGGGACCGTTGGTGGACAACTCATATTCCTCCCATTCCTTGATGTAAGGGACCGTTGGTGGACAACTCATATTCCTTCAACTCCCATTCCTTGATGTAAGGGACCGTTGGTGGACAACTCATATTCCTTCATCTCCGCTAGCGATTCAAACTTTATGTCAGACAAAAAGTTAGAAAATAGTTATTGGGCCATGTTCTGAGGCGGTGGAAATTAAAGAAATTAATGATAAAAAAATATTTAGGAAAGTTAAAAGATGTTTTTTTCAAAATACAAAATTTTGAACTTAGGGTTCTTGATGAAAGCATAATCCGTATTCTTCGTGCAACGCATAAATGCCCCCATTTCCGTAGACACCCATATTATGCAACCAGATTCCGTAGACACCCATGACATCTAGTTGTGAAGTAACTATAGTCATCCATAGGGCTAAAGGAAATTAATAAATAAAAACAAAACACTACCTGCAACATGTACGAGTCCGACATAACGTCCAACTATGCCCGTAAGTTCGCTATAAGACAAGATTTGGAAAAAGCGACTCTAGAGGCCTTAGGGTCATGTTCAATTGGTGTCTTGGGAGGCAACCCTTTTGGTTCTACAAAAATACTTCATACTTGCTCAGAATATTACTCTGGTATTCCTTATTTATAATTGTACATCAAATACCTCAAAATTTTTATTTGTAGGATTATTCTCTTTAGGTCTAACGAAAACTGTCACAAATGTTTAGTTGTTGGTAATCATTCTCTTGGCATGATTAGCAGAAATCAAAGAAAACATTTTCTTACCCTTGCATATATTGATGAGGAGGGATTACATTCCTTCACTAACCTATGTTTGTTATCTCTTCTTAAGAAGATGACATCTCGATCCCACAAATATGGGCTAGCAATGACAACCTCAGAATCAATGAATGACACAACATCACACTCCAACTCATCAATGAAATTGCTTGAAATACAAAACCTAAACTTACACTGGAATGTGATTTGCAATGTTGCATCCTTTTGTAACCACCCTAGACGGTATGGATCATGATGTGAATTGGTCTTTAACCTAAGTTGTTGCACCAAATAATTAGAAATCAAATTCTTCTAATTGAAAAAATTAAATATAGTTGCTACCATTGTCTTCTTGATTTTCATCTTCACATGGAACAACTTCTCCCTCAATGCTTCTAAAAACATCTACTCATCAACATAAATCACCTGTTTTCCTTTAGTTGAGAATTATTTTTAGCAGTCTTACCCTTTTCTACATTGAAATCATTGAGTAGAAGCATCAATTAGACTTTTCCATTAGCATATGATGCTCCTTCTATATCTTTACTTTCAACCTTATTAAACTAGACTTTCAAGGATATTTTTCTAGCTCTACTCCTGGGAATGAGAACAAAATGAAATGCTCAACAATTGTCCTTGTCATGACCATATTTTTTCAAGGATGTCAATGTAGGTCATTTTTTTGTGCATCATTGGCAAAATTCATTTTACTTTTCTATTGCCTCCCTTTTCCTTCATCGGTCTTCTTACCTTCTATTTTATAAGAACTTGTACTAACAATTGACCACTTGCTTTCCTTCTTTTCTTCTATGTACATGGATTTTTTGCAAGCCTCATAGAGAGTCATGAACTCAAAAAGAATCACCTCCTTTCTCAATCATGTGTCTATACAACTCACTATGTACTTCACCATCACCATCTTGTTAGACAGGTTGATTCCTAGTTGGATGGAAAGCCTTCTAAACTCTATTGTGTATTTTTAAACTCCATATCCATTTCTTTGTATGAGATAATTCCATTTGAATCCACGTTCTTATTCATAGCCCATAGGATTGAATTAACACTTAAAAAATGCCTTAACTTGCTCCCAATTTGTAACTTTCTTTTCCCTGGTAATATGCCTCTCTTGGCACAAACTTTCCCACCAAAGAAATGCATAAACCTCCATCTCTAGTGGAGATTAATATATGTTCTTGGAATTTGTGAACCCATAAACACTTAAATAGGATTATATTTTCTTCAACCAATTACTTAGTTTACTAGGGTCGATTTGGTCATCATAAGGATGAATCTTCGCCTTAGTTTCAACCTTTAATGGGTTATTGGAACTCTGGGGATCGTCCTCCTGATGAAAACAATTTTGTTGGTCCATCTTCATATTCACAGGGGCTTCACCTTGATGACCAATATCTTATCGCGTTCATTCATAAAGGGGGTTTTTAAATTGTGAAAAATAAAGTCAATATATTGCAGGTATTGGGGGGAGATGTGGGGTCTCAAGGAGTTTATAGGTATTGGAGGGTGTAAGAAGGGATATTTAGTAAAAATAGGGTTTTTTTTTATTATAAAGATGTATTGGGAGGGGTGTTCAACAAAAGGATTTTGGGAGATTTTTATCAATATCTAGTGAAATTAGGGGTATTCTTTAATATGCCATGAACGAATGTGCTATGTCATAGATTCATAGAGTGAATACCCTATGTTGGGATTGTCTATTGTCTCCTTTTTACTCCAAAAGAGTCTTATTCTCCATTCTTAATCTTGTCAACGACCTCTCGAACCAAATTTTGTAACATTTCTACAACATATTCTACTCTCTACTCCAAATTCCCGAACCTTGATTCACCCTCATCAATATCACAATCATCTATCATTTTAGGTTGATTTGGAGATAGAATATGGGTTAATCCAAGAAACAATGGTTATTCACTCAACGAATATCCAAGTTTGGTTTTCACCATTCACTTCTCATGAAAACAAGGACAATTCTTTGATGCCAAACTAATCTATATTCCAATGGGTATTCTTTAATATGCCATGAACGAAGGTGCTATGTCACAAATTCATAGAGTGAATACCTTGTGTTGGGATTGTCTATTTTCTCCTTTTTACTCCAAAAGAGTCTTATTCTCCATTCTTAATCTTGTCAATGACCGCTCAAACCAAATTTTGTAACATTTCTACAACATCGTCTACTCTCTACTTCAAATTCATGAACCTTCATTCACCCTCATCAATATCACAATCATCTATCATTTTAGGTTGATTTGGAGATAGAATATGGGTTAATCCAAGAAACAATGGTTCTTCACTCAACGAATATCCAAGTTTGGTTTTCACCATTC
Organism: Picea abies; assembly: GCA_900067695.1. Classification (NCBI taxonomy): domain Eukaryota; kingdom Viridiplantae; phylum Streptophyta; class Pinopsida; order Pinales; family Pinaceae; genus Picea; species Picea abies. Next base: position 12,538 of record CBVK0105758629.1, read on the forward strand.
ACTTCTCATGAAAACAAGGACAATGCTTTGATACCAAACTAATCTATATTCCAATGGGTAAGTTAACACCACTAATGTATCTACACTACATACTCTATAGACTTAAAATAAATGTCTTGTTTGTCCCTATCAATATTGTGATCTCAAATTTTTCCCAAAATCGAAGAAAAAATAGCAACAACATTCATCGCACAAAACATCAATAAATTTCAAGGAATTATCCTCATGGGGAGAAAAATCAATGCTCAAATAAATAGGGTTATTGGGGTAAAAATTGCTTACAACATGCAATTTGAAAACTCTTCCATGACTTTTTGATCACAGTGCCACAATTTCAAAAATAAAGAGAAAAGTTTTCCCTTATAACTCTCTTATTTTCCTTCACTTAGTGACTCTTCAACAATTTTTGAAATCCTTTTCTATATGTAATCTACCCTAAATTTGGCCACCTCCATCCTTCAACTACCCAAATAAATAAATTGTCACATCTTAAGTTATAGAACGATTAGACTTCCCTATAACCATTTCTAATTGTGTAGTCGATAAGATCTCATCATAAACTACCACATGGGAAACCAACCCACTAACACCTATCTCTAATTGGCTCATCTCTACTAACAAAACATCTTGATAACCAATATGTCTAGATCAATCCAATAAGCAAACTACTTGTCCTTCACCACTAGAGATAATATGCACACACTAGTTGATTCTTCCACTTGGTCTTATTTGGTTGGTTCTCCTTCAATAGATTCTACCTAGTCGATCCTTACTCCAATCCGAATTTTCAATCCAAAAAATATACATAAGAGAGCATTTTTGTGTAATGTAAATCTAAGTAAAGTACAAAGGAAAGAGGATTTTGTATTATCCAAAGTAATACAAAATATGAGCCAATAAGGGGTAAAGAGTATATAAACAATTTGATACCTACCTTTTGAGAAAATATTTAACTACATTAAAGGGAAGCAATTAAATATGATCAAAAGTGGATGCACATAGGTACCATATGAATTTATTACTACTCTAGATGGGGGAGATGATTATAATTTGTAACATCTCAAATATCTTGTTAATTTTTTCAAATTCGGGTCATCGACTTTTATTGAAATTAGGGGACTTCAACAACAAATTTTGGGGCCTACTATATGATAATGGTTGACATAGAATTCCTTCATCCAAAGTGGAAATTTTTATTCTCATTTATATCTTTCCAATTAGTTATTGTCAACCTAAAATGGAGTTCATTTGCAAACATTATGGTCATGGCATGGTAATGGTCCAAATATTCCCCACATGTCCAAGTGACAACCATACCAATGCACCATAATTCGAATATGGGGAGTTAGTAACCCGTGGGAATCCATTATAGACTTCTAAAAGCATCATGGAAGTTCCAAGAGAGTTTCAAAACCTTACTTAACCTTGATTCTAGTAAGGTGTGGGAATCTACTATAGACTTATATAAGCAACACAGAGGTTACAAAAGGGTTTGAAAAGCCTAACCTAATCCTAATTATATCTATAAAAACATAGTGTAAATTTTCACTAGCCAATGGTTGTTCCATAGTATGAACAAGGGTGTGGAGGCGATGTTAACAATGAAGAGATATGGAAGAAAGGGTGTGGACAATATTCTAACAATGAAGAGAGATGGAAGAAAATTGTAGAGGACCATAGTGTCTCATAGATTCATAGTAATCTTGGAAAATGGTGAAATATGTATTGTAATATCCTTGATATAGGAAGGCATAAGGCATAATCCCTCATTGAATGTTGGTTTACCTGTATGGTTTTATAGGCTAAATATGTGTGTTTTTTCTATTGTAGTCCATTTCGTATGTTGTAGAAAATAAAACTCCAAGTGGTGTGTTTTAATTTTTGTGGAAGCATTATAAATAAAAAAAAGATAACTACATAGTTGAGCATAGGCTCAATTTAGTCATTTTAATTTTAGCCTTGTTTTAGTGAGTAGTCCATTGGAATATCCAAGGTGGTTTACAAATCATATTTGTACCAAAGCAGGTTTATTTGGGCATTAATGGTTTGAGCATAGTATATCCTCACCTTATTTAAAAAATCAAAGTCCGTGGGATTGTTATACCTTGAAAATCTTGAGGTTGGCACATGAAAGATTAAGAAGAAACTACAATCCTCGGAAATGGAAGAAGAGCACCAAGAGAGACTTGTATATGCAAAAGAAGTAAAATTTTCAAGTTTGCAATCTCGAGTAGTTGATATTTCCAAGAGCATGGCCATCTTCATGGTCACTCTCGAGAATAAAATTGACTCCAACAACCAATATTCTCAGCACTTGTTTCAAATGGAAGCTAAGGTCAAGATAAATCAATGTGAAGGTGGCATAGATGCACTTCAATCAAATCATTGGTTGCAATAATTAGAAGTTTACTTCCATGTGCATAATGTACGAGAGGAACAAAAAATAGCTTTTACCAGACTAAAGCTAGGGGGGGAATGCACAAACTTAGTGGGAGAGCCAGATAAAGGCCTTTAGGCTAGAGGAGGTCCACTAGTAACTAAGTGGGAGGTATTTAAGGACATCCTTAAGTCCCAATTTTATCATATCAATTTTGAAGACGAACAAAGGATTTGGTGGCACTATTACTAACAAAGGAAATGACAAAGTGCATAAGAGTACATTACAAAGTTTCTAAAAATCCATTCAGTGGGGAATAAATCATTGAGACCTAAATGTGGTCATTAAGTACCTAGGTGATCTTCATAGTCAATTTGAGGCAAGTTATGTTATTTGATCCCAAGACCATTGATGATGCCTATGTATAGGTTGAATACGTTAAATATGACAAGCAAACAGGATAGCCAAATGGTTCGAAGTAGTCATACATATTATCCCCTATCCTAGGGATAACTAAGGAGTTCATGTCTCGGGGCCCACAAGTCCTAGACAAGGAGTGATGAGAGCCAAATGACTTGATCATAGCCCTAGAGGGCCCATCTTTTCTTTAGTGCAACCCACCTATCAGCAGTAACAAATTCCATCCCACCAACCTGGTTCTGAGGTAGCAGTAAGTCTTGCTCCATGAGGTAATGAGTCTGGAAATGACAAAGTGCATAAGAGTACATTACAAAGTTTCTAAAAATCCATTCAGTGGGGAATAAATCATTGAGACCTAAATGTGGTCATTAAGTACCTAGGTGATCTTCATAGTCAATTTGAGGCAAGTTATGTTATTTGATCCCAAGACCATTGATGATGCCTATGTATAGGTTGAATACGTTAAATATGACAAGCAAACAGGATAGCCAAATGGTTCGAAGTAGTCATACATATTATCCCCTATCCTAGGGATAACTAAGGAGTTCATGTCTCGGGGCCCACAAGTCCTAGACAAGGAGTGATGAGAGCCAAATGACTTGATCATAGCCCTAGAGGGCCCATCTTTTCTTTAGTGCAACCCACCTATCAGCAGTAACAAATTCCATCCCACCAACCTGGTTCTGAGGTAGCAGTAAGTCTTGCTCCATGAGGTAATGAGTCTGGGTATCATGGTATGTGTCACTCTAATTTTTGAAGCACTTGAATATTTTGCACTGAACTCTCCTTCATTTCATAACGTTTTCTTGGAAATTATTCTCTTTAACTTGTTCATACCTGGGAGGGTGACAAAATGCTTTAGTAAGTTGGTTCCCCTTTAGGATGAGTTTCCACTGGGTGGGTTTATGAAAGGTCATCGTCAATTCCCTCCATAATTAGGACTTTCCATCATTATTCCTCTCATCTTCCCCTACCTTGGTTCGGGAATTGGGTTTTCCACGCTATGAAGGGTTTTACCTTGCCTTGTGGAAAGACGGGGCTAAAGGCCTAGAGGGTAAAAGTAGCTGGAAAGAATTAGGAGCCAAAATGAATCCTTTGAGATGCTTCACTCAAGGATTTCCAAGAAAGCAGTAAAAGGCTTCTTAGTAAGAAAAAGGGACCCGTAAGATGAAACAAAACTCAAGGTACTAGTTGGTGGATGGGAGGTCTCATCGTGAACCGGCCTATTAGGTCCATGGGCATGTAGCGGTATGACACTACCATCTATTTGGTCACCAAACCAAGGTACTGGCTCTTGGTATCATAGCCAAGTGAAAGGGAGTATCATCACGAGCC
>CBVK0105758640.1:0-13623 GCA_900067695.1 Picea abies
AGGTGGGTTGGTACAAAGATAAGGGAACCTCCCAGTTTTCATGGGTTGAATGACTTAGAGGAATTCTTGACAAACTATGAGGTGGAAGTTTTGGATAATAATAGGTTGTTAGACATGGATATTTCACTCAAGGAAACACCTACAAGATGGTGTGGTGTTCATAAAGAAACAATTCAGGACTGGTATCAGTGTAAATGACTACTATGCATTAGACTTGGCACATAACAAAGGAGCAATACAATGCATAAGTATGATGGGAGATGAAGACAAGTTGAGAACCTATATAAATGCAGAACATAAAGGAGTCTACCACCACCAGAGGAATGGCCTCATCACTTTATTCATACATTGGAAGGGATCCCAGGGAATTGGTACATAGACTAGGAGATGTGTAGAGGCACTACAGAATGGACAATATTACAGTAGAATTTTGTAGTAACCTTCCCATTTGAGCTTGAGAACACCAACATTGATTTAGCTTTGAATTTGATATGGGGAGTGATATTTTTTGATGAACCACAGGTCGAAATTATAACAAAATACCAATAGCAGAACAAACAGACAGTCAAAGAGTTAATATCATGTTATCATGTCGAAGAGGAAGCACCATATGAAGATGATCAGTGCAACATTCATATAACATATATTGAAGGAGAGAGAGGGGTGGAAGGTCCATATATGGAGTCAGAGGCATTTATTGCACCAATCAAAGTCAAGAAAGTCAACATTGGGACAGAGGAAAATCTAAAAATGGCTAGTAGTGGAGACTACTGGGATGAGCAGACACTAGAAAGGATAACATAATTACTGCGCAAATACAACACTAGAAAGGATAACATAATTACTGCGCAAATACAGTGACTTGTTTCCAACAACCTTTACATAGATTAAGGGAATATCAGGTGATCTAGGTTAGATGAGGATATCCCTAAAACCAGTTTCTAGACCTGTCAGAAAGAGAACTTATAGGCTGAATCCAGTGTATAAGAAGAAAGTGAAAGTAGGAATTGACTGAATGTTGGAAGATGGAATCATAGAACCAATGGAGGAATCTGAATGGATCATTCCCATGATAGTCCAGGAAAAGAAGCAAGGAGGGATAAGGATTTGTGTGGATTTGAGAAAATTAAATGATGCTTGATTATAAGATGATCCTTTCCATACCTCTTTTATAGATGAGGTCTTAGAGAATGTGGGAGGCCAGGAAGTGTATTCATTCACATATGGATTCTTAGGTTACCATCATATCAAAATAGATCTAGAGGAAAGGTATAAGACTACCTTTTATATAGAATGGGGATCCTACCAATATATAGTCATGCCCTTTGGATTGAAGATATAGAATGGGGATCCTACCAATATATAGTCATGCCCTTTGGATTGAAGAATGCACCAACCATATTTTCAACAGTGTTCATAATTTATTTTAAAGAGTTCATACATCGATTTTTAGAAGTATATCCATACGAATGGACAATATTTAGTCTTTTGAAACATCATGTATCATTTTTAAGACTAATGTTGGAAAGATGCAGACAATGTCAAATATCATTAAACATCAAGAAATGCATTTTTGGCACGCCTTTTGGGATATTGTTGGCATATATAGTGTGCAAACAAGGTTTACTAGTTGACCCTGCTAAGATTGTTGTCATTGTGAACTTACCACCACCAAAGTCTGAACTTACCACCACCAAAGTCAGTGCACTAGTTAAGATCCACACTTGGAAACATGGGGTACTACAAGAAGTTTATAAAGGGGTATGCGCAAATTACTACACCGATGAAAAATTTGTTGAAGAAGGACCCCAAATTTCAATGGAATGAGGAGTACCAGTAGGGATTGGATACTTTAAAGGAGAATATAGTGACAACACATATATTAATGTTTCTAGATTGGGAAAATACATTTCATGTGCATGTAGATGCATTAACAATAGCACTTGGAGCCATTCTGATGCAACCAAGAGTAGGGGACTTACACCATCCTATAGCCTTTGCAAGAAGAAGTTGTCATTTCATGTGCATGTAGATGCATTAACAATAGCACTTGGAGCCATTCTCATGCAACTAGGAGCAGGGAAATTAGATCATCCTATAGCCTTTGCAATAAGGAAGCTATCTAAATCTATGAATAATTACAACCCCATGAAAATACAAGGGCTAGCCATGGTATATGAAATTTAGAAATTCAAACATTATTTATTGAGAAATCATTTTAAAATGTTCACAGATCATACTACCCTGAAATATCTAGTCAACAAGCCAATGTTGGGGATGAGGATCTGTATAAGGCTGTTATTATTCTAGGAATTTGATTTTGAAGTAATAGTAAAAACAAGTAATCTAAATGCAGGACCTGCTCACTTTTCAAGGGTAACCAATGGAGAAGAACCTACTAACTTGGAAGACATCAAGGGTAACCAATGGAGAAGAACCTACTAACTTGGAAGACAACTTACCTGATGCACAATTATTTTCAGTACAGGTACTTGATGAATACTTCGCTGATGTCATTGAATTATTAAGTACATGAGGTCCACCAAAGGAGTTTAGTACGATGCAGAAGAAGAATCTGGTAGTAAGAGTTGTATACTATCAACTCATTGTAGGTCATTTATACAAAATGGTATTCAGACCTATAGACTATCAACTCTTGAGAAGGTGTGTATTGAAACATGAACGACCCAAGGTTTTAGCAGAAGCTCATGAAGGTATAGCTGGAGGAAACTATGTAGGAAAAGATACTGCGTAGAAGGTATTACATACAAGTTTATGGTGGCTAATAGTCCATAAGGATGTGAAGGAATATTGCAAGAATTTTGTTGTATGTCAGAGAGTTGGAAAACCAAACAGCAGTGATGAAATGCCCATAAGACCACAAGTAACTCTTCAGGTATTTGAAAAATGGGAAATAGATTTTTTCAGGCCTATTAATCCACCAATAATAAGGCCAGGAGCTAGAGACATCATTACTACGACAAAATACTTAACCAAATGGGAAGAAGCAACAATAGTCAAGGATTGCAACATAAAGACAACAACACACTTCTTATTTGAGTAGGTGATCACCGGATTTGGATGTCACATAATTTTGAAGAGTGACCAAGGAGCCCATTTTATTAATAGTACCATTAAGGATATGACTAAGTAGTTTGAAGTCTATCACCAGAAGAGTACACCATATCATCCTCAGGAAAATGGGACAGTAGAATCTTTCAACAAGATTTTGGAGAATGCCTTGACAAAGATTTGCAATGTTAATAGAGATAATTGGGATTTGAAAATACTAGCATTATTATGGGCATACAGGACATACACCATTCAGATTGGTGTATGGACAGGAAGCAGTGGTGCCATTATAACTTCTGGTACCCAGTCTGCATGTAGAAACAATTACCAATATGAAAGAAAGAGGCATAGTACAAGAAAGGTTAAGTCAACTAATGGAAATGGAAGAAGATAGGATTATGGAAGGATTTCACCAAGAGGTACATAAACCAAGGGACAAAGCCTGCAATGACAGACACATAAAGAAGAATATATTTAAGGAGGGAGACAGGGATGATTTTAAGGATGGAAATTTATTTTAAAATGTAGAAACCTTGGCAAATGTTACTAATCCTTCATATGTCAACTATAAATATTTGGCGATATTTTTTAAATGGAAAATTAGCCCATGAGCAAAATTTAGCCCCTAAAATCATCCCTGGAGGGAGATCTAGTTCTCCTCTATGACAACAAGCTTTTGCAACACTCAGGTAAGTTCAAAATGCATTGGCTAGGGCCATATGAAGTAAATATTGTCACAGATAAAGGATCTGTGCAACTAAAGGACTTGGGAGGAAAAAAACTGATAGGAATGGTAAATGGTAGTTGATTGAAACTGTATAGGGACAGCCAACCTACTATCTCCCAATAGTCACAGCTCAATAAGGAATCCATGTATATAGTGTACTATATTAGATATTAGGAGAGAAAAAATTATAAAAAGACAATAAAAAGGAGAAAAAGAAGAAAAATGAATACAAAAACAAAAATAGAAGAAAAATGAAAAAAGAGGAGGAATTTAGGTGAATGACATGAACGTGGATAAAGTCGTACGCAACAACTAATGCGAAAAAATGGAAATACAACGCGCAGTAAAAAAATTGGGCACTACACAAATGCACGGAAAAAGTGAAAAATGCGGCCAAACAATTTTGACTGGGTCTATAAAGTGCAGAAAACATGTGTTAGCTCAATACTTAGCGAGTTTTTAGCATAGATCAAGCTAGAAGTGTGTGACCTAGGTAACATTTTGCGAAGAAGAGAGCAATTTTCCAAATCGAATACAAGATGACACCACCAAAGTTTGGTGCTCCAGGGAAATACATATGGGTTACTCGATGGGGCCAAAGGAGAAAGGAAAGGATGGTGGAGCTAGAGAATCTTGTTGAGCTGGAATATGTTACAATCTTGAAGATAGACTCACTCAACCCAAAGAGGGTTGAGGAGGAAACCTCGAAAGAGGCACAAGGGGAAGTGGGGTAGAGCTCCAAAAATCAAATTTGCGGTACAAACCCTAACCCTGAAACACTTTCTAAACCCGAGGAAATGAAGTGTCAATAACAGGGTCATGACAGAGAGGTGTTTGTCGAGGACATCACCAACCAGTCGAAACCGTAGGGGGAATAAGATGACACAATAGAAATAGTGGTAGAAGGCTAACCTACCATCAGTTAGAAAACAAAAGCGTAGGATGCCACATAATTCACACTTCCCCACCTCCCAGACATAATGGTAACCATGGAGGACATGCTTGGGAAAGTGCCTAAACTAAGGTACTTGGACCCTGATGTGCACGATGCAACAGAGTTCCCAGACCTAGGCAAGGAATCTTACTTTGAAAGCACAGGGGGAATTGGACCCTTAGGAAAACCTATCATGGAGCCTACATAGTGGATAACATGGCTCTACAAGTCTAGGATCATGAACCTCCTAGACATACCATACTTCATGCATGGTAAGAATGCCATCCTATGCATCAATCAATTTCTAGCTAGAGTACATGGAGACATTTTTTGGATGGATAGGGCAGTCTATCTTGATGTGGTGTTGATAAAAAAAATCAAAGGGTTACCCAAAGTGGGTGCACAACCAAAATATTACTTGGAAAACAAAGCATGGGAGAAGGAGATCGTTGAGATAGTCAAGGCTCAATTTGGTACCAAGAGAGGGAACATGGGAATTTTTCTTAGATACATCAATAATGACGCGATGAGGTTCACCTATAAGATCATGGTTTGCAAGATGCTGAGGAAGTGCAGAAAAGAAGAGGCTCCAACAAGAGTCATCATAGTTGTCGCATAGTGCACCATACCTCCTAAGATAGTTTTTGATCGACTATCAGGATGTGCAGGACAATGGAACGGATTTCCATTATTCATGGCTCCTTATCCTCATTTCATTGGTCTCTTGGCAGGAGCCAAATTTTTTGCATTTTATGGATAGGAAAGGGAAGTTCTACACAAATAGCTATGAATCCCTCTGGCAGGCCAAGGATACCAAAAATAGGCAAGTGAATAACACAGTGTTCTCTATGCTTCTTGAAGATATACAACAATGAACAACCAATGTGTGGTGCATTCATGTAGAAGTGGTCCAAGAGTCTTAAGGGATAACATAGTTGAAGGCACCCAAGCATGATATGTGGATCCAGGACACAAGGGATCCAAAGAAGAAATGTTTGGAGATGCAGCATTGTGTCACTAGAGAAGAGATCGATTGGATAATAAAAGACTAGTCGGAGCAGTGGAAGGTTCCAGTAGAAAAACCAACATAAAATCCAACAACAATGACATCAACCAAAGCCAAGGAGAAAGACAAAGAAGACCCATCAAAAAAGACAAATATCTCACCTTCTAACACCAGGAAGGTTGCGACACACACTCAGGCAGCAACACAGTGCCGAAGAGGCCAAGGATGACAACAACGGTGCCCAGAGAAGAAATTGATAGGGATGCCAAGAATGGAGAAAAATATCAGGCTAGAGAAGAAGGGGCTCAAATGAGGAGGAGTGGGGCACATCCCTCAATCACAAAGGGACTACAATGCTTGTGGATAAAATGCGCAAAAAGATGAAATACACCAAGAAGTCCCCAATCATCACCCTGACATAGGACGATGTTGAGTTCGTGGAAGACAAGGTCCAGGACAGGGGGGAGATGTGGTATGAATCACATAAGCATAGAGAGAGTAGATCATGGAATAACTCACAAAATTCTATGATACTCTACAACAACTACAAATTCATACAGTACAATAGGCTATAGTGGAGCAACTTGAAAAGACACAACAACCCCCTGTGTAGAGGGAAAAAGAAGTTATAGTTCAGAAAGTGGTGCAGGGAAGTGACACATTCACAGTCACATAGAATATGGTCAAAGTTGATCAGGAGACCACACAAAAACCCATGGGGGAAATAGGTCACTTTGAGTTGTTCATGGTGCAGATAGCCACGAAAGAACTATATGGACTCCAGGACAATGTAATGCAGGAGGTACAATCCAGAGCCAACGTAGATGCCACCAACTTGGAATTTGGAAGGGGGGTCGCACAGATGTTACAGATTACCTATGACCAATTGAATTTGTAGACGTAGGAGGATAAAGGACAAACCAACAAGCTAGAGCAGGAGCTAACAACGATATACAATTGCATTCCATACACCATGCAAAAAATGGATAGGAGTGAAAACTAAAATATAAATATCATTCCACAAAAAATCGAGGGATATAGGCAGGAGATAGAGGAGTTGAAAGAAAAAAATAATCCTATGAATCCTCCTCAAGTCCATGAGAAAATATAACAACAAACAACATTATAGACAAATGATATGGCAAAGGAAGCCAAGGAAGTTGCATAACATTTTGACAGAACTGCGCAAGTATGGACTACTTTGGAGGAGGACGAAAAATTCCAATAGTTTGAACAACAAAAGGAGAAAATCAATATTGCAATGCATGAGGTGAAGTAATGACATAAAGAAATGAGTATCATAGAACGATTAAAGGGAATGTAGGAGATGAATACCCTGTAGGTAGACTTTAAAAATGCGCAAATGAATAAGAAAGAAAGAAAGGCCCAATTGGAGCCCCTCTAGGAGCAAGGAGTGTAGATAATTATGGAGTTGGAGGAAGATAAGACAAGGATGGCGTAGGAACATACATATAGCACAATATTGTTGCAAGAACAAATAACAATGAAAATGGTTGAGGTACTAACAGATAAAGGTGTGCAAGTGAAAGAAAAAGGGAAGGAACTAACAAAAATGTTCCACATCTTGGAGACGGCAGTACATGGAGTGCACACCATTTGAGTGGCTGAGGATGTGCCATATGTCAGTGTTTGGGGAATGTTGGTACATGCCTATTTTGGGAAGAGAAAGACCTATTTTGGGAAGAGAAGGTTTATTTTTGGAGTGCACGCCTTAGGAGGTAGAAAAGAAGCATGTAGAAAAAGAAGGAAAAGCAACATGCAGGAGGAAATGAAATGTGGCACGAATGAAGAAATTCCTAACCATGTTAGGGTTAGGGTTTTTGACAATATTCTAATGGCTATAAGATAATAGAGTAGTATAAATAAATACCTAGGAGGTCTAGGTTGGGGTTTCGTGAGTTATTTATTGTTGTGAGTTTTTCTATGGTTATTGTGGTAGAACCGAATAATTTAGTTTTTGAGGGTTAGGTCACAGGATGTGGATCTTGGTGGGATCTAGTCATCCTCCCAGAGGGTACTTACCCTCCTTTTGATTGTAATTATGAATATTTAATGCACACAATGTCTATTAGATGCAATGCGCACAACACACATTTTGTAGAGGAATGAATAAAAGAGCAGAAGAGCCATATATTTATGTGCATAACCCCTGGAGTTGGTGAACCATGATAAAATACTACTTTTTATGTTTTATGAATGATTTCTTTTACTATTATGTTAATCATCAGTGAAAGAATGAATGGTTAAAACTAACTATAAAAACATGCATGAATAGTTAATGAGGAATGAATCCTAGAATTAGATGAATGATTAATGAGGTTAATGCATAAGGAAAAGAATCAAACCATAGTCCCCACTCCTTCCTAGACTGCAAACACATGAGTATTTTAGTCTCACATAAATCTGTCTCGGGTGATATTGTGATTTGCACTCTATGTGCAGTGTTTCCTTCTGGTTTACCAGGAGGGCCGAGAGTTTTGAGGGTTTTCTTGGAAACCTATTTGAGATCAGAACTTAGGTCATCCCAAGTAACCAACACTGTCACCAACCAGAAAATGAATCACCCTTAGGATTAGAGGACATCAACCATACATGACATATTGGAACCACAAAAAAGACCATTGCAGTGGAAGAAACCATGTCCTATTTCACCTCACCGGGGGTAGGTCAATCGACACATGTTGATGGAGGAACAAGAATAAATATCCAGGGGACAACCAATACTCCCCTCGCATACAAGTCCGTTGATGCACAACTAAGTATTATACCACTCGAAAATATAGATTCAACAAATAATTCTAATGACGAATTAAGGAAAAGTGGCCCACAGACTACCCAAGAGGAAGAGCAGCACAAAGAGGGAAATGATGGAAAAGAGTCACCAAAAAAATCAAATAATACCACAGAAAATACTCCCTTGGGAAGTCCTCACAAATTCCAGTCAAACCCTCCAGAATAGACTGAAAATATAGAGCCTACAAATCTACAATACCAAGGGAATGATGGAAATGAAAAGGATTCCCACACACAATACGAGCCAGATCAACACAATGAAAAAAATCCAAAGAACAAGGATTATAACAAAGGAAACAACATCGAAAAATAAAACAACCTTAAACAACGAAAATAATAGCTAAGAAATAAGAAGAAGATTATACACAGAAGGGATAAAACTCCAAATGCAATGACATTCACAAACTTTACACTAGTCAGGTTGACAACAACACTAACAGAAAAAATATGTGACCTAGCGATCACATCAGATGAAAAGATAATGGAATTATATGATGAGGTGACCAAAGAAGCAACAAATATATGGAAGAGGGCTACAGGAGATGGTGTATGACTTGTTTCAAGGATAAATAAAGAAAAAAAAAGTACTAAGGGACTCTGTACTACTGGTAAAAGAAACATTGGGCATAGATCAACAAACATAGGGAGTTGATCCATTGGAAAAAATAAAACAATTGGTTGAAGCAGTTGTAAGTATAGGTGCTAATAATTAGGTATAAATCCACCATTTGAGGCAAGAAAATAGAGAGCTTAAACAACTACACAACAAGACAATGAGAAGTAATTAGGATAGAGTCACTCAAAAAACAACAATAATCATGCATAAATATTTTGATAAATTTAAAGAAGTACGCCAAAAACTGGAGAATATTACTTCACATGCAACAATGTTACATACAATCCTGAACAACTAGCTGACATACTTCACCTCAACCTACAACAATCTAAAATCCCATAGAAAAATAATCTAGGATTTAAAGAAAACAAGAGATATCACCACCAACACCAAAAGTAAAGCAACCATAGAAACCCACATTGCAAAGGAATAGTTGTGAGAAGCGAGCAGAGAACAAGTAGCAACAAATCAATCCAAAAAAAATCTCGACTCAATCAAACAGAAAACAAAGGAAGTTGAAGAGAAATTCAACCCACTTTTGATCATGGTTTAGGAGGCATCACTAACTAACAAGATGGATTTCTTGGGACAACTAAAATAATTAGAAATGGAAGCACATCACTCCATAAATGATCAAAATCTGGACCAGGGGTCAAAATTTAGCTCAAAAATAAAAGTTCTCATAATTGCCTCAAAAAGAACGGGTGTGTAGCCCTCGTCGTCATGAACCCAATGCAACTCATTTGGGTTCAAATGGACATCGGATGAGAGAGATATCGCGATCTGTTCGAATTTGTGACACGTGGCATTTTTTGATTGGTTGTACGGTGCCACGTGGCCCAGACATGGGATGCCACGTGGCACCCCATTTTTTTGGTTTGGTTGTTCAAAATTTTATGTATTTCATGGGATTTGAACCCCGAACCTCCAACTCAATGCAAAGCTTTAGCAAGGGCTGGGCCACCAACACGCCCACATGGTAGTACTTACCATATAATGGTTTTAAAATTATTTAAATTTGCACATGTGGATAGTTGGGGTGCATCCAGGCTGGGGCTTAGCCCCAGCCCCCAATAGCACACACATTACCATATGGCTCTAGCCTAGAGTTGCATGGGAATTCTAACATTTCAAACGGTTATCCCCGGTCGTATATAATACCACATGACCGTGCCATTTGCGCACGCATTTCCAACAATTTCAAAGCCCCTGATTTTATGTATTACCATATGACCGAGTTTGGGGCGCGAATTTTGGATTTTGGTTTAAATGGTTACAACCAACCATTCGATCGACACTTGGTGGTTTTTCATTGGTTCAAAACCTTGGCCCTTTTCATATGAATGCGAGGTCACATGGTGACCCTTGTGACCACAGAGGTGAACTTGAAAAAAAATTTGTTCTTGGAACTTTTTTAGATCAATAAAGGATTGGAACATGTTCTCCTAGCACTTATTTCACACATCCCTGACTATTTACCAGACATCATTTGAATGGCTACCACAACCAGAACAATCGATATCTACATCGACCTACAAAAAGAAATTGCAATTCTTCAATCCTTCAGTATCCAAGTTGAACTTTCCAGCTGATAGCCATCAATCGAGGACTCCATAGGTAGTCATCGAAGGATCAAAAGAATCCCATGTATAGTTAAAATTATATCCATGGTCGCCAAACCTAAGAGTGCATGAGTGAGAAATTCCTCAAGAGAAAAATGATTAGTCAACATACCAACCATGAGCTAGCCATAGACAAATGAGAAAAAGGGACTCTAGAAATGCACAACATCAACTCATTTCTTCTTTCTCTAGTTCTTTCTCTCATAATCATTTTATAAATATTTTTCAATGTACTAGACATACTCCCTCCTTGCTTAGGACAAGCAATGAATTGAGGGGGCCAGAGATGTTGTAGGGGCTAGTTGGCCTCGCCTACTAGACCTATCATTTATATTAACCAAGTTGACTACAGTAGTCACGTAAGAAGTCAGTCAATTAGGAAATTAGATTCAACCTACTAGAAATTTAAAGAATGTAACTGACTAGTAATAAAATATCATATGTATATATACATGTCTATGTAATGGAATGTAAGAGGTTGTTTTGAATAAAATAAAATTCTTTGATGGTTCCCTCATATCTTGTGTATGTTTGTATGTCTATGTATTCTTCTATATGATGTTGTAGCATGTGTTTCTCTATGTAAGGATATACTGGTAACCTTCTCGTAATTTCCCTCAAACTACAACAATATCCAACAACTTTAAATTCCTACTCCTCATCACTCTCCTACATGCTTACCTCTAGATATATTAACTTTTTTCATCCTCTTGCATTTGTTTTGTACACAACTTTGAATGCCCAAAAAATATTATCTTTCGAGGTTTCTCTCGAAATGTTTACATGATTCTTGGGGGTGTGATCCTGGCAAAAATTGGTGGCCACCCACCTATCCCACTGGCTCAAAACAAGAGTTTCCACCTTGGAAGTTTTTCTATATTTTTTTGGGTCCTAAACTTCAGGGGCCATTTTGAGGCCCTAAAAAACAGTTTTTGGGTGTGACACAGTCACACTATAAGATTTAGCCAGAGTGTGACTGCAACATGTGTATTCCTTGGATAGTTATTTCCAACAAGCTATCTTGCACCTAAAATGAAGATCATATGCAAAAGATATGACCCTGATAATTTGATGTACGAACTTACCCCATTGGGGCCCACATGAATTTTGGCACTTCATTCCCTAGGGTTAGGATTTTGGATGTTTAGTGTTTTCTCATTTATGCTTTATGTTAAAAAGGCCTTTGGAGCCTCATTGTAATCATCTTCTTGTGAATGAGCATAGCCATCACATCCCTTCTCAAAGATAAGATGCCACCATTCTAGTGAGTTCATTCACTTTGTATTTTTATAGTTTCTATACATTTCTTTCATTAATAAAAATTGTGCATTGTTGTATCTTTGCATTTCTGGCAATATATTTATATATTTACTTATCATATTTCTACCTTAATTTCATTCTCAAAATAATTTGTATCAATGGTATTAAAGAAGGATACTCCTTTTTGTTTCTTAGCACATGTCCCTGAGGAGGTCAGGGTATAGAGAGTTTGGTATTGAGCTAGTTTCCCTTTACGGAAACCACTCTTGCTAGACCAAGAGGCTTCCCATGAAAGAAGAAAAGAGAAATGATGGAGCATAAGATCCCATCAATTTATTTCTCGCGGAAGCCTTCATGAAACAAAGGAATGATATGTTGGAGAATATTTCCAAAATACTTCAACGATTGTCAACAATAGTAGGCATGTCTTCGTCAAGCAGACGCTTCGGGCATGCTACCCCATTCAAGGTACAGGCTAATTTCAATACTCCCTTATTTGAAGTTTAGATTAATGTGGATGTTTTGAAAAAGTGGTTAAATTTTCTAGAAGGTTATTTCTCTATTCACAATTTTTCTGACAGAGAAAAGATGACCTTTGTGTTCCTTAAGGCTATCCCCCTTGTTAAACATTGGTGGGAAAATTATTGGGAGGAAAATTCCACAGAGGAGTCTGAAACATTTGAGGTCGAGACCACTTGGGATATTTATGGATTTGGTCAAGGATAAATATTACCCTGTGGGAAAATATGGTAACCAATACATGAGAAGGACCATGCTGCATCAAGAGAGGGGCCAAACAGTGCTAAAGTTCACAAATACCTTCCATACCTTGTGCACCAAGTTGGGTATCAAATACTCTAAGTGCCATCTAGTTCTAAAATAACAAAGGTCTCTACACAAGTACATCCAAACCAAAATGTAATGTATGGACATTTAATCACTATGAGCCACTTATCGATATACTGTCAAAATCGAGAAGAAATTTAAGCAACAGAACAAGAGAGAATTTAGGTCTACAAATCCGCAATAACCAAAGTATGGTAAAGGAAACCATAACTCACAGAACATTCAACCTCAATACCACCAATCCAAGACACAAGAAAAGAAGGGTAACGGGAAGACAAAGAAGGACACTGGAAAGTGGTGAAACTTCCACAAAATCCCTTGGCACAACACCAGGACACTGGAAAGTGGTGAAACTTCCACAAAATCCCTTGGCACAACACCCATGAATGTCTCTTAAAATAGTCATTGGTGGTCGAGCTCAAAGAAAAATAACCAATCCTGGACTTAGATTTTGATTCAAAGAATAATAAAAGGATACAAATGATTGATGGATAATCAACTTCTACTATTACGACCACAACAATCCAACTAGAAGAACTATAGGATCCAGAGGTGGGGGAACGCCTCCTCCATTCATAGATGTGGGTGAAGACCCCGCTACATTTTATTGTTGATTGTGGAAGCCAGAAGAACCTAATATCAATAGAGGTCATCAAGAAGTTGCATTTTTTGACAAAACCACACCCGCAACTATACAACATCATGTGGATTTATCCAAGGTCGAGA
>CBVK0105758687.1:0-10268 GCA_900067695.1 Picea abies
CAGGTATGGAAATAATAATTTTGGAGCTTTCAACATTTTCAGTGAGCAACTCAACATGATTTTATGAAAGAGAAGAGCAGGAAAGGGTCCACACGGATTGAGTTAGGTAGCTGCATGAAGATAATGCGCCAGACTACAATTAATTCTGAATCATTGTGGCTGATTCAGCCACTCAAAACTGTGGCTGATTCAGCCTTTCGGCGTTCATTAGCCACGGTTTTGAGTGGCTGTGCTAGTTTTACATGATAACAGTATTTTATTCTATTTTTATATATGGCTTCGTCTAAAATGTTTTATTTTTGTTAATTTTTTTAGTTTAATTTTATTTGAAATGGTGAATAATGGTTGGATCTATCTGCAAATCTGAGTAGTTAAATTTGTATAATCCAAGTGTTTTGAAGTTTTTTAGGATGTTAAATCTATTTATGCATTCAGAAATACAATTTAAACAACAACCAAAAAAACATTTTGTACAAATTTACATTGTTAAATTAAATTCAGAAAAAAAAAATACAAAAATAAAACGTGTAGCCTACGCCGTCCTATCTTATCTTATCTTGTATCGCTGAAATCGTGAAGAAATCATCGGGGCTGTCCGTGGTTGACAATGGTCCGCTAAATTATGGTTTATTTTCGCGTGAGGAAAACGGAGAGTTTACCTCCTGACACTTGCATATGCAATGGGGGACACTGTGATCGATAGTAACATGTACCTATAACTACACAATCTCCCTCCCTCCTTTCCTACTCTTTATACTGGCCTCCTGTGTGTTTGTTTTAGCAACCGGTGCCCGTTTTGCTAGACCAGCTTTCTAGTTGAGTTTTGTCCATAATCTTAAATCTGGTTTGCAATGGAATCTACTCTGTCGGCACCGGAAAACATTAGATGGGCTTTCATTATTATAGAAGCCTCAGTTCTAATAGTGTTTTTCGTCATTGTTGGGGTTGTATCCGAGCTTTTCAAAGTTCATGTCTGGGAGCCCCGTAGGATTAGAAGATTTATGGAAAGGCAAGGAGTAAAGGGGCCTCCGCCAAGTTTTCTGGTTGGCAATCTTATGGATATTGACAATCTTCGTGAAAAGGAGACTGCGAACGATATGGAATGCTTGAGCCACGACATCGTCGACAGGCTTTTACCGCATTACGTTAAATATTCCAGAATATATGGTAAGTTGATTCCATCGTACTTTCTATTTTTCCAGTTAGGTTGAGATTAGGTCGGGGTAAAGTTTAATGTTAAGGAAGAATGATCTGTTGATGAGTGGGATGATGTTTTTAGGATTTGTCAGAGTCTGGTAAGTTGATTTTATCTTAGTTTTTATATTTTTTTTTCAGTTAAGTTGAGATTAGGTTAGGATAAACTTTAATGTTGGATGGAAGAATGATCTGCCAATGAGTGGGATGGGTAAACTCTAATGTTGGAGGGAAGAATGATCTCTTGATGAGTAGAATGATGTTGTTATTAGGATTTGCCAGAATATGTAGAGTATATATGGTAAGTTGATTCCATCTTAGTTTTTATATATTTTTTTTAGTTAGGTTGAAATTAGGTTAGGGTAAACTCTAATACTGGATGGAAGAATGATCTGCCAATGAGTAGGATGATGCTGTTATTAGGATTTGCCAGACTTTGTAGAGCTTGAACATTTTGTGAGAAAATTTTATTCTTTGCAAATGATTCTCACTCCTCTCCCTGAAACAATTTTATTCTCCACAAATAATTCCCACCCTCAACTTCCACATGAGATTTGAACTAATGACCTGATTAATCATTTGGATACTTTTGATTTTTATGGATAATTAATAATTTTTAGTCACGTGATTTGAGTTTTACAACGCTATAACAACTGTTTGGGATTATTAAATCCTGGATTTTAGAATCGTCATCGGGTAGTTTGTCAAAATTTCTGCTCAAGAAGTTCATTTCGCACCCTTTGTTCAATCGACGTTCTGTTTAATTTTAATCAATGCATAGGATGGCTTCAGTTATATGTATCGAAGCCTACAGCCATCACTCTCTTGTTCACTTAAATTCAAGCCAGGTTTATTGAGTTTTGAATAATATATATGTAGGATACAGAAATAATTGAAATAACAAAACGAAGCGATTTATTCAGATCATATAGATATTAACCGTATTCATGCACATGATATAATCTGTACAGGGAGGCAGTTCGTACTATGGTGGGGTGTCGAGGCGCGGTTTGCGGTATTCCAACCAGAACTGATAAAGGAAATATTATCGTCCAAGCATAAATACAACTATGGAAAGTCTCATTTCCAGCAAACAGGAAGCAAGGACTTCATTGGCAAAGGACTGCTGATGGCCAACGGAGAGGCATGGGCTCACCAGCGCCGCATCGTTAGCCCAGCTTTCCACACCGACAAACTTAAGGTGATAAAAACAGTCCTCACACTAAATCGACATTAAAATTTACCACTGTTCAATTAATGCTTGCTCCATTTTCTGTCCGTAATAAATTCTTAATACCGTCTGTTGATCTGTGCACACTGCAGGGGCATGTGAAATATATGGTGGATTGCGCTAGACAAGTGCTCGATCATTTTGAAGAACTTCTTAGCAAGGGTAGTTTGTTTTTTTCCTGCTCTTACGATGAATTTCAAGTTATAACTATTACCCAATTTGAAAGTTGAAGCCCTTGCAGCTTTGTTTTCGTTTAGAAACCCTTGCCTCTGGAGTCTGGATAACTGGTGACAGGGCTGAGGGAAACCATGTTTGTTCGTTGTGTTTTGGTTTCATTGCTCCTTGGCGTCTAGATAACTCATAACAGAAAAAACATGTTTATTCGCTACCGTTTCCATTAAGCCGAGCGTTAATAAAATTGGGTAGCGCGTCGAGCTGAGCGATCATTGGATTGATGCACTAGGATTGAAATACTTGTAGTTGTCACTGTCTCTGGAAGGTTGAAGGGACTAAGAGGACAACAGGTTGAGGCAGGTTGAGGTAAGGCTCTCTAAGCTTTTTTCTTTGCAAATTTTCTTTCCAAATGCTTTGTTTTTGCAAATTTTCTTTCCAAATGCTCTGTTTGATGAATTTCAGAATGCTAGTTTCTTTTTCTTTGTGCCTGGTATGTTGTGTGCATTTTCGTTGTTGGCTCTCCGTTCTGGCCTGGAAATTCTTATTTTTCGTCAAAATTGGTTAATCTTCCTCCGTTAATCCTATTTTAAAATGTCTTTTCAAGAAGAAAATACAGTAACTCGAGTCATTGTGCCTCTTAGATTATTTGCCACTATTTTGGTATTTGACAAAACAAATATAACGAAAACATTGTACAACGTGCATTACACATACCTGCATTTCCGTCGTCCCATTTGTTGCACAGTTTATCCTCTCAAACAATATTTTAAGAAGCTAAATAGTTACAGCTTACAGTGATAACTTTCTAAGCTCTTCACGACATACTTGCACATTAAAGATGATGTTATGTTCTTTGTAGCCTGCAACATTAGGCTATGCCCTTGGAATTAAACTTGAAACCTATAAGACAATAAGGAGTTTCAACGACTTATATCTTACAGCCGGTATCAGGAAATCTCTGTGCATCTTCTTTGGCATCAGCTCGTTAGATGAAAGTAGACAAAATAATCTAGTACATTCTGTGAAGTACACACGCTGATGCATTCTGTGACAGTGCATACTTTTGTACCAGGTAATAATATAAGATTGTTTCCTGTCAATAAAGTTGTATTTTTTTAGAATGAATACCAAAATGTTTAGAAAATGTTGTTATTTCATATCCCGTGTTGGCTCTCCGTTCTGGCCTGAAAATTCTTATTTTCCGTCAAAATTAGTTAATCTTCCTCTGTTAATCCTATTTTAAAATGTCTTTTCAAGAAGAAAATACAGTAACTCGAGTCGCTGTGCAACTCTCAGCAATACTTTGTAACTCCTTCGAAATAGGATTACTGAGCATGAAGAAAAGGATTAGACAGGAGCATGAGCATGCTTCGTAGACATCAATGAGCATAAAGAAACGGATTAGACAAACTCTAGATCCTTTCTGTATTTTAAAAAATCAAGTAAAACTTGTGAACTCAAGCGTGATATTCAAAAATCAATTTCGTGTTCTCTTGTTCGTGAAACATCGATATGGTGTTGCCTGATAATTGAATCGACACCTGACCTTGAGAGAACACTTGGGTTTTTCCGAGTAACCTTCCTTGAACTATCAAGACTCGCCAGCATGTCTCCCGGCGCATTGATACATACTTAACATTATGCAATTAATCAGTTATTATATATCTGTAACACAACATAGTCTACACTTAGCTTCCCTGCTCTTTCCTTCTGTACCTAAATAAAAATATTCACACATGACTCACGACTCACGAGTGATGCCTCCTCCAATAGTAGTGACTCGATAGAAATGGATTAACTATGTTTAAAGACTACTGCAGTCTGCAACTAGGAGTCTAGTTTTGTTAAAGACGCGTCACGCCACTGCAACCGCCTCCCCAACTTATAACCACAGTGCAATAACCTAACACATTTCGTCAATCAAAGCGGAAGTAATAATAAATTTACTTATAATAACATGTAACATTTCGTTAAAAATGTCTACTGTCAACGGTTGGAGCCCGGAGCCTGGAGCCTGGGACGTTGGGTAAAACTTTTTAAAAAGGTCATTGTAAAATGTGCAGCATTGAATGTCATAACCTAAATTCTTTAAAAAATAAGGAAAATCAGCACATCCCCTCCGAAAAAATAATGAATCTATTGTTAAGGGCTAAGCAAAACTTTTTAAAAAAGGTCGTTGTAAAATGTGCAGCATTGAAAGTATTTGTATAATTGTATGTCTTAACCTAAATTCTTTAAAGGAATACAGAATATCAACACAGTCTCTGCGAAAAAATAATGAATTTTTCCACCCAAACTTGAAGCAACACTTCGTCAATCAAAGAACTAATAATTGTGTTCCAATGTAAAACATTTTTGGTCTTTTGATTTGGTTAAATCATCAATGACCAAGGCTTAGGAAAACCTATTAACATTAAGCCTAAACTCTACTTAAAAAGCGAATTGCTAATCTATAATCCCATCTACATCCCTATATACATCATAGCCTAGCCTCACTTTAGTTGGGACCGGACGGACGGGTGAGGAATACCTTTTTGTAATGATTCTCTTTGTAACGATTGATTGTAATATACCAGATATAAAATGTATGCATAACAGAAATAAAATGCTAGTAATGGTTAACTCGTTGCAGCAGCTATCCTCACAATCAGGAAAATATTTATGGCTTCCCGGAAACCGGTTTGTGTTTTTCCTGCTCTCACGATGAATTTCAACATTGAGCCTCACTAATAAATCTGTGCCTTAACTGATGTATCATAGAAATTATATTGACGTGGCATCGTCCTCCTTGCGTGTTTAAATCTCAGATGATGGAAATCAATTATTGGCCTCCCGTTTTACATTCAGCATCTATAAAAATACCATAGTAATGGGTTCCGAAATGCAAGTTGTGAATGTCGAAGAGCTTGAGACCCCAAAAGAACGTGTGTGCCCATCTTTCCGTTATGCCATCCACGCTTTTCTTGGTAAAATCCGTTCTTGTCAAGCGATCCATTCAGTCACAGAATGGACAATTAATATCACGTTACCTAACTGTCAAACAATCCAATGTCAATGAAAATTTACTTTATTAATATTGCCAGTCCGTAGGTCATTGATTAGCTGTCCTCACAGCCGCCCTGAGAAACCCAGTCCAATTGACAGCCGCATGAGAAACCCAGTCCAATTGACAGCCGCATGAGAAACCCAGTCCAATTTCAAATGGAGTAAGTTAACTTGGGAGCAATCTCCTCTGTTGATTTCATTTTTTTGGAAAAAAAATGGGTTTGAATTTGGTCAAATTTTCAGGGGTAGTTTGAGTTTTGTATGGATCAATGTTAAGGAGTAGTTTGAGTTTTACATGGATCAATGTTTCATGTATTTTAGACTCTTACCTAAGGGGTTTTACCCCATTTTAAACCAACCCAGATACTCAGAAAATGGATCAAAGTTCTGGATTGGCCAGAAAATTAAAAGCTGACGGCCTGAAAACTTGCAGAAAAAGTAACTAAGATTGCTCCCCAGTTAGCCCACTCCATTTCAAATAGATGTTGGTTATCTGTGCTACCAAATGTTGTTTTTTTTTTTTTTTTTTTTTTTCTTCTTCTAAATCCGACTGTTTGTTACAAGGTACCTTGATGATGTGGTTCCAACTTTCAACCTAAAAAACCTTAAACCGTTTGTTACAAGGGACCTTGATGATGTGGTTCCAACTTTCAACCTAAAAAACCTTAATAGACGACATTTGTCATTTCACATAGCTCATTAAGGTCCCATGGCTATGGCCTCTGGAAAACTTGTCTTTTTTTTTTTTAAATGCATATCATCTGTCATGTTTCGCGTTGGGTGGGTCAAATGCCCTCAGTCGAGGATTGGAGCCCTCACTCCCAACTCTAACCGCGACGAAATGGTAAACACAAAACAAAACTACAACGATAGACATAGATCGGACGCTATTGGAGATAGGTAGCTTAACTTGGAGTTTTAACACCTTTGGCTTCTAATGCAATGCAGGTTCCTTCCTACGAGATTTAACAGAGAGACAAAGGAGAGAAAAAAACAAGTAGAGAATGTGCTGCTTGAAATCATTCAAGCTAGGCGAGACTCGGTCCATCTGGGGCGCAGCGTCTCCTATGGAAACGACCTGCTGGGGCTCATGCTCGCCGAAACGGATCGGACCACATCCTCCTCCTGCACGAAGTTACGGAACCAGCAGTTAATGGACGAGTGCAAGACAATTTTCTTCACGGGACACGAGACCACAGCCCTTCTGATGACATGGACGATGATGTTGCTAGCCTCCAGTCCCGAGTGGCAACAAAAGGCCCAAGCTGAAGCTCTGGAAGTTTGCCAGGGAAAACCCCCAACTGCCGCCGATCTCCCCAAACTCAAAATTGTAAGATTAGCAGCCCATCTCAAATTCTTCCAAACCACATTATAATCAAATCCACCACAGATTTATATTCACTCTTTCTGGATCTCTTATGAGAAAAAATGGTTTCAAAATCCACGCGGTAGTAATTCCAATTTTGGATCAGAATTGGGATTAGCGCGACATTGTAGCATTATATTGATTAGGTTATTGTAATTTTTGCTAATAAAATGTGTAGTAATCTCAATGGGTTTGAACTATTGATTGCATGCAGTTAGGAATGATACTGAACGAGTCACTGAGACTCTACACACCGGCATCGCTGCTGCCAAGACAGGCGTTCGACAACGTGAAGGTGGGCGACGTGGAGTTGCCGAAGGGAATGTCTGTGTGGATTCCGGTACTCGCCATCCATCACAGCAAGGAATTATGGGGAGAAGATGCCAACGAGTTCAATCCACAGCGGTTTGCAGAGGGCGTGGAGAAGGCGTGCAAGCATCAGATGGGATTCTTACCCTTCTCCTCTGGACCCCGAGTTTGCGTGGGACAGAGCTTCGCTATAATGGAAGCGAAGGTGGTGGTGGCCATGATTCTCTCCCGCTTCAAATTCTCCCTCTCCCCTAACTATCGGCATGCTCCCGTTTGCGTGCTCACGCTCAAGCCCAAGCACGGCGTGCTGATCAATTTTGAACGCTTGTAATTGATACTATACAGATCTAAATTATTTGATCAATTTTGAACGCTTGTAATTGATACTATACAGATCTAAATTATTATTCCATAGGCATTTCACAATTATCTACATAGTTATACTCCGGAATTTTATAATAATAGATGATCCTTTTTGTTGGAACATATCAGAAGCAATGTGTTGGAATACAGAAGAATCTGATGGACGGTTAAACAAACTATCTACCTATTAATCCCGAGGATAATAGCAGATACAGACTGATTACACAACTGACGTGGAAATCAGGAAGCCCCTAAGTTGCCAAGAAACCCGCTCGTGCTATCCAATGCTACATTGCCCAAGTATATTGTAAACGGTGCAATTTTAAGTTGACAAGCATCATTTCTGCTTCTTTTAAAAGAAATTATAACAGAAAATGCCATTCAGATTATAATGATAAAAGTTGTAAAGCGTGAGTAGCCAAGGATCGAAAATCTATGTTAACCATGAAAATTTCCTTAAACAAAGCTGACAACCGTTAATTATAGATAAAAGTGTAAACAATTGAGCAAGGTTAATCTTCGTTTTACTACTTCGGCTTTTTTCTAAATTTCCCTTTAAAGAAATTGCATTAAATTGCATTAATTAATTAGAATTCAGTTAAAGAAATTGGCTTAATTAATTAAAATTCAGTATTTAGACTGAAATTTTAAACAAGAATTGAAAACAGGCACGGGTCCTCTTAAATTGACGATCCGATCCATTAATAAAATTGACAACTCGATTCATTAAGAAAGATGAAGATGGACGTACATCATTTTATATATAATGTTCTCAATCTACAGAAACTATCTATGTTCTCTAAACTGTGGCAGCAGAGTAGATGACTGGCTTTAATGACTTTAGTGAGGCTTTCTTACTCAGCCCTTCTTACCAGACCAGTTTGACATCATGCTTTAGAGTTTATACCAATTTCGCTTGGAAATAATGGAGAAAGAGTTAGTTGCAAGATTCAGTTACAAGAATTATTTGAATAGTTGAACTATACTTCACTTAATGTAGATTTTAGTTTTTTGTGGTTTGATGTAACTAACTAAGTAAAATAGTTTCTTATATATAATAATATAATCAATATTCATTGAATAATATAAATTAAAAACTTAGTCTCTCTTGTGTGTGTTATTTTCTTATATTTTAAATTAGTATCAAAACCACATTGAAGATCCAAGATCCACCTCTATGAAACGAGATCCCATCTCTAATATGATTTTGAAAAATCACCAACACTCCCTATACAGTGTTAGAGGGAAAATCACCAATATTCCCTATACAGTGTTAGAGGGCGCCGACGATGGAAATTGTGACTCGCGCTCCCCCTGCTATTTTTTCAAGTTCGCTAGCGCTTCTCTTTGCTACACGGTGGAGCGCCGACCGTGATTTTGGCTGCGAATGCAAGGAGAAGGGACGCGATCCATAGGAAGAACCCCATTTTGCTGAGCCGTGAGCAAATCCGATCTGGTGCTCTTCAAAATCTGCGTGGAAGAGGCTGCGTGGGTTCTGGAGGTAGTGTGGATTTGAAGCCGAGCTTCATACCGTGAGGGCCTATCCGGTTGGGACGTTCAGATCGTGGTTATCCTTGCTTGGAAGAGAGGAGCCTCCTCCACTCACGATTTGCATGAGTTAATGCGTGAGTTTAGTTCAGGTTTGTGTGATAGCGTGAGTTTTTTTTTTTTTTAAAGGAGTATTGAAAAAGAGTGCCACGATTTCTCTTATCCAAATGATGGAGGGGTTAAACTTTTAGATTCGTGAGTATGAAGCGTGAGTTTATTTCACATGAGTTTTCATTGGAGATCACCGAGTTTTCATTGGAGATGTATGAGTTTTTTTTATTAAAGTGGTATAACCTTTATCATTAGTAAGTAAGGTGTGAAGTTTATTAAAAATGGATATTTAAAGGTGGATGAGTATGTATTAAAAAGGGTTTCCTTTTAAGAAATTTATATATGTACTTTATCCATATGAGTGTGAGTTTTTATAGTTTTTATATGTGAGTTTTTTTTTATATATGTGTATGATTGGATATTTTTTTTTGTAAGAGAGTAAAACATTTTTGAATCTGCAATTTTAACTAGAGATCGAAGAGATTTGAAGTGTATTGGATCAGGAGATCTATTAGAGAACCAAGATAGATTTGGATCGGTGGTATCTGAAGGCACAGCGACGGAAAGTTGCATCTTCTTGGTGATTCACGTGTATAGAATAATTTGTAGAGATGGTGAATCTGCTAGCAGAGACATATCTCAACGAAGCCAACAAATTAGATGGCTCAAATTTCATTAACTGGAAATTCAAGATGCATATAGTCATGGAAGGCTATGGTGTTTGGACCATTGCGAAGGGAACTGAAGCGAAACCTGTTGCGACTATAGGTTCGACAACAAAATAGATCCAAGATTGGGAGAAGCACGAAAGCAAGGTAAAGGTGTTGTTGTGCATGTTTGTTAAAAATAGCATAATTTCACATATTAGAGAAGCTAACACTTTTGTTGAAACCTGAACAATGCTTAAAGCATTGTATGAAACTAGCAACAAAAATCGTATTTTGTTCCTGAAAACTAAATTGCTAGGCATTAAGATGGATGGAAATG
>CBVK0105758705.1:0-13311 GCA_900067695.1 Picea abies
AGGACAAATGTTTTAATATCATAATAGTTTGGATCACTTGTGAGCAAGTGTCCTCAAAGAATAAGTTTTCTTAGTGCATCAGAGTGGGATGTTACAAAAACTGGAAGTGCAAACTGTGAAAGTCGACAAACCTCTATGCACGATGATTAGTCCTTATACGAAGAAATAAAATAATAGAGATTTGAAAGAGAATAATAAATGAAGCCAACAATGCTGACTGTGAAAATAGAATGTTCATCATTCAATGCTTATTCTATACAAATCTAAGGATATGAAGATATTTATTGTAGAGAAATCTATAAAATATCAAAGAAATGGAAAAGTAGATATATCCCACATTTGTTGGGACAACAAAGTTCAAAGAGTTTATAATGTAAAGGAGTTATTGCCTAGTTTGAATGAAATAGCATGGAAGAAATATGGAACCTTACATAAAATATTAACTTTTAAAGTGATTAAATCCTGGCCATTCATCTCCATAAATAAATGGTTAAGATCAAAGATTTAGGTTCGAAATGTGGTGGGCCATCTAAGACATATTAATGCCACATGTTCAATTATATGAATGCCACATCAGAAGGAGTACACGTCAGTTATATAACATGTAACTTTGTAGATGTCATATATGGTTACATGTGTGAGGACACATATTGATGCCATATGATCTAGTACATAAGAACACATCCACATGGAAATCATATCATCTACCATATCAACACAAGAGGTATCTTGAAAATGTATAAGTATTAAGATATCGTGAAGATAATGAAGAGATAGAGAATTGAGAGTATATACAGAAATGTTTGAGGTATATGATGGGAACTCAAAAATGAATAAGTCTGGAGACATCATGGAGCGAAGGATAATAAAAAATATGTGCAAAGAAATGCAATAGTCCCATGACCCATGGTGAAATATTGAAATATGAATAACTATAGGATGACATACAGAAAAATGAATAAACAAGAGCGCACTTTTCAAGTAGTGTGACAAAATATGCTTCCATGGTTGAACTCAAAAGACTAAGTATGGAACATAAAATCTCAAAAGCAAACACAATTAAGTACCAAGAATTGGATGGACAAAGAAGTATCGAAAAAATGACTAAGTGTTGAGATGTTGCGGAGTAGTGGAGAATCATAGGTATGTAAATAATGAGAGCAAGTCCCGTGGACCGAATGTTCCATGAGAAATATAAAATAAACTAAGTGTCAAGACTTCTTGAAGATAGTGAGAATGGAGGAATGTTGGGAAGATGAATTGTCTAAGTATGAATAAATGACTAAGTACCAATACTGAGATATTAGATGACCTAGAGGGTTAGAGATATGAAGGCCCAAGAGGTCTCCATGTGTCATAGATCGAACATCCTGGAGGGTGAGACATTCTACATCTTAGGAGGTCACTATGTTTCATATATCAGATGACCTGAAAGGATAGAGATATCATTGTTCATGAGACATCCATGTGTCATATATCTAATGGTACAAAGAGAAAGAGATCCAATTCCCTATGAGACTTCTGTGTGTCACAAATCAGATGGTATAGACAACCCATGATGAAAGGTCTTGAAATGTGACTAAGTGTGAGTGTAAAATGAATGCGGAGGAACTTGGGGTGTGTTATTTGGAGGCCGCAAAAGTATCAAAAGATATTCCTTAGACCCATTGCGAATGAAATCAATGGTCAATATTAATCTAAGGTCCATATTATATGGTTATTGTGAATTATGGTTACAATACATATTTTGATGAGAAGTGAATGACTCAACGACCGTGATAGATTTGAGAATAATATATGATAGTTGCATGTCATGACTATATAGTATTTTCTTGAAGACAGTTAATAATTTCAATTGTCGATATCAAATCAAGGACAGATTGGATGAATGTTGAGCATTGAGGGTGTGTTGTGTGGCAATGAAGAAAATAGACGAATGAGAATGAATCTTACAATAGATCCAATGGTAGCTATACATGTTTATATCATTCTTGAACAAATCAATCATGAAAAACAAATGGTTTTGGACACGCTGGTGCAGCCTATTGTTTTGGAGATTCAAAGCCGATCTCGTATTCTTTGGATATGTGGAAAAATATTTGGGTGTATTTTTTTATATAAATATCGAAAATCTTGTGAACTTTAAGTGTGTGTGAAGAGATGTAATGAAGAGCTCAAAGGTTCTCATGAGGGAGAATGACTGCACGAGGAAGGTGGGAGGTGAAAGGTCTAAAGAATGTAAGATGGTGAAGAGTGTTGGAATAATAGAGACAAAGAAGCAGAGTTGTGCGAGTGAAGGCTTGAAGAAAATAGTTAATTTCACACTATTGATAACTTGAGGGGATTGGTGTCTTTTATAGGTGGTTGCCTGCAAATTCTGCAATTGTGGGTTGGTTCCTATAGGAAGAGATGATTTGGTGCTCAACCAAGGATATTGGTGTCTCCTGTGGGTTGGTGTCTGCAAACATTGTTGCTGAGTTAGTGCTCAGTTAAGGATATTCATGTCTCCCGTAGGTTGGTACTTGCAAGAATTATAATAGTAGTTTGGTTCCTACCAAATTATTATAAATAAAGTTTTGTGGTTTTCTCTCAGTTCGATTTCAATGTTAATATGTGTACTATGCTATGGTATTTATTTTCTACATATGATCATATAATGACTAATTAAAGTGGTAAAAAAAAATTAATACAGATTCACCATGCCTCCAAGTATTAGAGTATATTCCAACATCATTGAATCTATGAAGGAAATGCAAAACTAGGTAATTTAGTATTGTTGAGTGTTTTTTTGCATTGTTTTGAAATTTCATCATTGGAATGAAACAATTTTGTTTCTTTTCTATTGGTTCGTGTCTTTTCAATTAAAACTAGATATACAACAATTGTTTTTCTTCTTTTTCATATATTTGTTTTTTTAATTTGCATGTATGCTCCATATTTGTTTCTTGTTTCACATGTTAAAAATTTTCAAATTATTTCTCCCAGCTTTTTATAGATTTTATTTCTAATATTATGCTAACTATGTGTTCAATGCAATTCAAATTTGCAATTTATTCTATTACTTTTCTTTTATTCATTTGTCTTTATATTGTTTTGTATACACTATTTTCTTTCTTCTATTTATCTTGTTACATTTAATAAAAAAATGAAAAAAAAAAATGTCCACTTACTCATATTCTTTTCTCTAATGTTTTTTTTTAATACTAATTTTCTTTACTTTTGTTTCAATAGCATAGGTATTATGTTCATTTGCTTGAGGGTCACAAGTGCTTCTAAACTATATTCGAAGCATTTTTTGGAAATGTGTATGAAATAGTCGTGAATGAAATTGCGTAAGATGGATTATATTCACAAAATGATCAATTGAATAGAATTTGCGAGTAATAATATGTGACTCTATAATCTAGACATAAATGTTGACGTCAATTAGTTCATATAACCATTCTATTACAAAATCACCTCCTTCTATGTTACCATGTCGACATCAAACTGATAGATTGACGATATAAGGTTGCCAATCAACAATACATTTCTCTTTTTCATTAGTATTTTGTACAATATATCTATTCAAACATGTAATTTATCTATTGTTATGTACACTATATGCATTCTAGAAATTTTGTGAATTTTTTTTTATCTCAATGAGGGAACATTAAATGATTATGCAAATTTTCAAATTCATTCAAATAACGAGTGATGAAAATATTTAGTAATAGAAGTAAGAAAAAAAATGTTTTTCTGCAAGCAATTTTTGGATGGATGGCATGTTGATTTTTCCATTACAAGTGAACTTTGACATTCAATTGAATATGAAATACTATATAAAAAAATTTGGGGAATTATTTGTCTATATGAAAAAAATGGATCAAAGTGGCAATATGATCGATCTTGGTCATGAAACAATAATATGTATTCATACTTTGACTTATTTTTATTGAAACAAAGATATTGTGTTTCTTTTGCGAATGACCAAGAAAAAATTGAAATAGGTAAACAACTAAAAACCCATTTAATATAGAAAATATCGCCACAAAAACTAGTCTTAGAAGATACTCATACTCATGATGTAAAAAGAGACATTGTATGAAAATATGTACTAGAATCATTGACATTGTGAAAATCTTATGGAATGTCAACACATAATTATGTTCTTATTGACAAAATATCTACATATCATTTATGGGAAAAGAAAGTGCATCAAATAAGAAATCATCTATATTGTACTGGAAATTTTGTAGTCGAAATAAATGAAAATTAGACCACATGGTCAATTTTGTGTGCATTCAATGTATAAATAAAAAGCATGTTTGTTTGTTTGAATAACAAGTTCAATTGAAAATTACATTTCTTTTGTTTACAAAGTACATGGTCAAAGGGGCATAAAAATGCAATGAATCAAATACAAGAAAATATCATGGAAAATTAATAGATATTTGAACACGTCCCCCATGAAAAAGGATCAAAGCATTACTTGTGATAGAAAAACAACGAATACATGTGAAAAAGTCAAGTGAAGCTATAGCAATTCTATGATAATAGAAATGCAATAGTTTTATTATATAATAGATGTAATGATTTATATGGTTTAATGCAATTATAGACACAATAATATATATGAATTAATGTAATTAATTGTATATATCTATTACTATAATGAAAAATTAATTCAATTTGCATATTTCATTTTTTTATAGTTACAATTGCTAAGTAAGAACATAGAAATTCCAAAGCCTCT
This sequence comes from Picea abies, assembly GCA_900067695.1. Classification (NCBI taxonomy): domain Eukaryota; kingdom Viridiplantae; phylum Streptophyta; class Pinopsida; order Pinales; family Pinaceae; genus Picea; species Picea abies. The sequence continues at coordinate 4,736 of CBVK0105758705.1, forward strand.
ATACAAGTAACATTTTTTTATTTATAATAAAGGAAAAAAAACACTTTAAAAAAGAATATTGCAATAAAACTAATTCACTAATAATAAAAATTTGAAATTTGTTTTCTACTATAAGAAATACATTTCAACTATCATATAAAAGAACTTTTGACCACAATACTAATGAAAAATGTCTCTCCTAAGTTTCCATAACTAAATGAATAAAGAACTTAGTGTCTATTTTTCAGGCGATTGTATTATTCTACACAAGAATATAATGCTAGCTATAAAAGATGGAGAGATCACAACAAAACCAAAAAAAAAAAAAAAAACTTAAAAGGGCATACCGACAATGAAACTAATCAAGTATGAGAATAACAATAAATTTATAAAGTGCAATGACATTGATAGTTAAATGTATAAACTAGACAAAAAAAATCTTTCATAACGCAACCAAAGAATAAATATAAAACCAATCAAAATAACTTGAAATATGTATTTCTAGATTTTTCAATAGCCACCAACTAAACAACTCGGAAACCTAATCTATATTTTATAAAAGTATACAATTTGCTTCAAATAAAAAGAAAAGGAAACAAGCACACTAAATAACATTAACTAGGAGTAGAAAGTATTTTTCTATTGTTAGAAATGCATTTCAATTGTTAATTAAAAGAACTTTTGACCACATTGCAAATGAAATATCTAAGAGTTGAATTATCATAAGTAAATGACTAAAAACTATATAGTGTATATTCTCCTACACATGAATACACATTTTTAATCAGATATAGGTAAAAAACAAGTATGCAACCAACAACTTTCTTCACAACAAAAGAAAAAATAAAAGGAAAATAGCTTGAAAGACAATACGAAAATGATTCTATGGAAAAAAGGGATATAGTGGTCGGGTGATATTATTTTATGGAGCAATCTCATCGTTGTATCCTGCTGAATTGGATTCATTTAATTCTTTTTAGTACATTTTTATTTATGTTTTAATGTTTTTTGTTTTTTTGGGTTCTTATCTATGTTATGTTCTACCTGTAGTGGATCCTTTTGTGTCAGGAATGTAGGATGAGTATTTCTATGGGTGTTAATTTGTGTTGTGGCATGAAAGTGTTTTTAATGACAATTTCAATGAAATATATGACTGACTGTTGAATTTACATAGATAATATACTAAAGGATTTAGTTTTTATTTTTTTAAGTAAATTAATTTTTCTACGAACAATACATCCTAGCTATGACAGATGATGAAAAACTAATATGTTATTGAACACTAATAGAGAAGGTTAATGATCTATTTATTAGTGATTAGATCACCATTCTGAGAGAATCTTCACGATATATTTATTTTTATGTTTCCATCACTTTTTACTTCTCTTATTACTCTCTTTGAATCAAGTATATCAATGTCTATCATAATCAAGAAAAGGAAACATTACTAATTTACTATTTTATTTCAAATTCCTCTTCACATTTATTTCTATTTTAACATGCTAAAAGTTGCACAAAAATTGAAAAATAAATTCCTAATATAGATAAAAAATATTCTAGAATACAATAAAATGATAAATGTAAATGATAAATGTAAAGCAACCAAATTAACATTGAAAGATGCATTCAGAGAATTTGTAGTGGTTACAAACAAGCAACAAAATTCATTTTTTTTTTTTTAAAATCTAATCTTTGCATACAAAAGAGGTAACCACAATGTTGGAGAGATATTCCATATTTTATATAATTAACAACTTTGCTTCATTGAAAAAGAAAACAAAGAAAACACCCTTAAAGACCATAAAATAATGATACTACTTACCTATTAGAAAAAAAAATTGTTTTGTATTTGAAGAAAGACATTTCAATTTTGAAATAGAAGAACTTTTGGCCACATTGCAATTGAAATATTTGGCAACCGGATTTTCCTAACTATTCTCCTACACAAGAATACAAGTTTTTTTATCAAATATAGGGAAATAATGAGCATAAAATCTACAATTTTGCTTCACAACAGAAACAAAATAAAAATAAATTATCTTGAAAGAAAATAAATTATACCAAGAAACTAGTGGAAAAGATTTATTTTATGTAGGAAAAAACGATTCAATGGTGGGAGAAATATCATCATTCGATTCTGGTGGATTAGATCATTTGAATTATTTATAGTTGAGGTTTGTTTATATATTGGTAGTTGTTTTTTCCTTCTTTATGTTTTGTTATGTGTTTTACACGTAGTGGAGATTGTTTTCTCCGGAATGTAGTCTGGGTATTCTTATGGGTGCTAATTTGTGTTCTAATAAGAAAGTAATTTTGATGAAAATATCAATCAAATATATGATTCTTGAATTTACATATCTAAGATACTAAATGTTCTAGTGTCTAGTTTTCCAGCAACTTAATTCTTCTACACAATTGTACAACCTAGCTATCATAGAGGAGGAAACAAAATTGTATTCTCTTGAACACTAATAGAGGCTTGACCACTAATAGAGGCTAGATATAGGAGGAAAATAGTTTTATGACTAAAATATTGGACTAGCATGAGACCCCTAACTTAATTACTATCACCATCCTCATTAATATCTACTACCATGAGGAAAACATGCAATGCATAATAGACCAATGGAACAAAATAATACAAAGAAGAGTCTTTCTAGATACCACTGTGCATAATGTGCTTGTCAATGAGTTTAGTTTGGAAGGAAATACATGCCATGATTTCAAAAAATTTGTGCAAATGATAAAAAGGGATATTGTACGTAATGTGATTACTTACAATCTACTTATTAATGGATTCCTTAGGGATGGCGACTTACAACAGGCTTGCAAAATGTATTAACATGATAGATACATGATCTAGGAAGACGTAAAAGATAGTATTTAGCTAGAAGAACCCCTCAAAAAAATGGATTAGTTGAAAGGAAAAACAAACATGTACAAGAAATCGCCAAGACAAAGTTAAATGAAGGAAAACTCTTAGATATATTTTGGAAAGAAGTTGTTTACATTGTTGTCTACATTCTAAGTAGAGGGAAAATCAGAGTTAATTGTAGCAAGATCCACTATGAATTATGGAAAGGTAGACCAATATATGTCAAACACTTCATAATATTTGGAAGCAAGTGTTACATGAAACAAGATTATGAGAATATAGGAAATTTTGACTGTAGAGCGGATGAAGGAATTTTTCTTGGATATTCTTCACGAAGAAAATCCTATATATGTTACAACAAAAGATTGCATAAAATTGTTGAAAGTGTTAATGCAAGAATAGATGAAGAACTACCACACAAGAATAAACTATACACAAAAGAAATGAATTATAGAAAATAAGAATAATAAACATATCATGAAGAAGAAGAACTAGAAAATGCAGAAGAAGAAGAAGAATTCCAAGATACAAGAACTACATCTAGATATGTAAAGAAAAAACACTCAGAAAAGTCAATTCTTAGTGATAAAAATGCTAAGACTCATACTAGGAGAAAACTGGAAAACAATTCTAAACATATGAATCACTCTTTATTTTCCAAATTACAACCTAAATTCTTTGTAGAATCCCATAATTATCCACATTGGGTGAAGACTATGAAAGAAGAGTTAAATCAGATTGAGAAAAATGAAACATGGGAACTTCTCCCAAGACCAACAAATAAAAATGTGATTGGTACAAAGTGGATACTCAAGAATAAGTTGAATGGAAATGGAAAATTGGTAAGAAATAAAACAATACTAGTCTATAAACGATATGCTCAAGTGTAAGTCATTGACTTTGAAGAAACATTTGCACCTATTGCAAGGCTAGAAGCCATTATAATTTTGTTTTCATTTACAAGCTTCAAGAATTTTAACGTGTATCAAATGAATGTCATGTCAAGATTCCCGAATGGATATTTAAAGGAAGAAGTGTATATAGAGCAAACTAAAGTATTCCTATTGTCAAAAGATGAAGAATATGTTTTTAGATTGAAGAAAGCAATTTATGGATTAAAAAAAGCCCCCAAAACATTGTATTCAAGAATTGACAAGTACTTGCAACAAGAAGGATCCAAAAGAGGAACAACATATAGAAATATGTATATCAAAATAGATAATTTATAAATGTTGATCATTGTAGTTTACGTGAATGATATTATTTTGGAAGTAATATTGATGAAATGAGCCAAAAGTTTGCAAACGAAATGCAAAAGGAATTTGAGATGTCCATGCTTGGAGAATTATCATTCTTTTTGTGGCTGCATATCACTCAAATTAGCAAAGGCATATTCATTTCCCATACCAAATACAACAAAGAAATGTTGAAGAAGTTTGAAATGGAAGACTATGAACCCATTAACACACCCATGGTTACTGGTTGTAAGCTAAGCAAGGAAGAAAATGAATCCAAGGATACAGATCAAACCATGTGCCAATCAATGATAGGAAACCTAATTTATGTGATGGCCTCAAGGCCAAATATAATGCAGGAAGTAGGGTTAGTTGGAATATTTCAAGATGCACCTAAGGAAACACATGTATAGGCAATCAAAATAGTATTCATATATTTGAAAGGAACATTGGACTTTGGTTTGTGGTGTTGGAACACATTTAAAATTATAAGCCTAAATCTTTACCCTACTGATTCTACTTTATCTCAGAAGTCGGTTTCCAAATGAAAAATCAATTTTGTTCTTATCTTTAAGGCACACACGAGGTCCACCATTGATCAATTTCTCCCATTAATCGAATGACTCCTTTTTCCCCGAATTTTGTGGAGTCGCCTGATTGTTAAAAAACCAAGCCACTAGGGAATGTTATGGAGTTTCTCTCTTCATCGTTTCACCATGTAGCAAATCCAAAGTCCAGATGTCTGAAAATTGTTCAAAGGATCTTAGTCACCACACACGTATATCTTCCTAAGCTTTGAAACATCACTATGGGTAGTGGCATGTCTAAAATTTGATAAATTTAATTTGTTGACACACAAAGCGATAAATACGTAAAAAAATATAGCCCAATTAAAATTTAAATAGTAACTTCGTGCATTCGGAGTTTAGATATTCGCCATTCATCATACTCTGAATTCACGAAGTATGAACTCCTGAAACACCTTAAACACTAAGAAGGGTTAATTAAAATTAAAGATAATTATACGATGATTAATGGCTTCCCGATTTCAAGTTTTGGGAATCCTATCTCGAGCTATTATCAAATATCCCGAAGTCTGAAAACCCGAAAAGGTTTAAAGTCAAATACAATTATTAATGGATTAAATGCGATTACCACGTAATTAACTTTTCACTAAATTGAAGCTAGGGTAAATTCAAATCTTACTCATCCAACCTTTCATTTGCGAACCACCAAACATTAATGGTATTAATAACGGATCTATGACAATGATTTCAAATAAGATTGCAAATCAACGCCTAGATCTTTTCATTAAGGAAAGTGAATACATCGTCAGCAAAGATATTCATAAAATCGATACACTTAAGTTGAATAACGATATTGGAGTTTGAATTATAATTTTTATTTCTCGCAGAACAACAAGTTTTAGCAAGCTAAGAAATTTATATGTTTCCCTATAGCAAGTAACACAGTTATGAGCTTACTATTATCATGGCTCCACATAAAATAGCTAAAGAGGCTGGTGAAATCACAAACTTGAACACATATGTCCTCTCAGACACCTCGTCGAGAGCTGTATATACTGTGAAAACCTTAATGCAGGTGTTTGATATTCTACAACACGATTTGATTAACTACCCAAAAGAATAGGGCTATGAGGTGACCGAAACTCAGGCGATGAAGCTCAAATATATATCTAAATTAGAGTTGCATAAAATAGCCATGTGACTAAGGCTCATGTCATATAACGACATGAAAGGGTGGGCTCTGGAGAACATTAACATCTCAACTAGGAGAATCCACAATTCACAGAAGGTCATTGTTGGGTCTTTCTGATCGGAGCATATATAGGTGATTTACAAATTATCCCCAGTTTTCAAACACATTTACAATGTTGCTTTCCTAACATATTTCGATGAAGAAGAGTGCACACAATATGGAAAGAAATACCCTGACTTAATCAAGGACTGGTGGGCACACCTTGAGAAATTCAGAGTAGACACTCATGGAATATATGCCAATGCATCATTAGACGTCCATATGATGTATGTGGCCATGATTTTATGCAAACTTTTTGGGAAAGAAAACTCAGATCACTTCCTGTTACCATGGGTACCAATCATGCATAAAGTTGCAGAAGGTTTTTCTTTCAATTGGGCCAAGATATTATCAGACATTTTGGCGAAGGAAATCACAGAGTATCATTCGTCAAAATCCAAAGGGAAACCTTCCCCTTTCTACATGTCGGCATACATTATGGATTCCATTTGTTTTATGACGTTGTTTTCTTTGATGAGCTGGAGCTGGACTCCAACCAACGTTGAGCCCATACATTTCTATCACTCCAAGCTGTGGGAGGATAAAGAAAAATATTTCTTCTATGAAATCTACCACTATGTGGTGGTGTCGATGCATATCGCCCTCTACGGTTGCCTGCCTCCCAGGATTTCAGATAGGATCATGGCCAACCTAGGGAAAATAGAAGATTGATATATTGAGGAACATTTTTCCTACATCGGGGTTTTTGGGTGTTCAGTTCCCCCACATGATTTACCAAATTTTCTACCAGATCAGTTGGGGTGTCGAGAGGTAGCATATCAAACTGTGATAGGGGGAATCAGTAAATAATTAAAAGCAACGTAGAAAAAGGTATGGCCAACCTTCCCTCTACAAGTTGGTATGTTTTCATTGTTAGATTTTGGCCACTCAAAAGTGGAGGCCACAACCCTAGAAGACATTAAGCTAGTTAGTATTGAGTTCAAAAAGCATGATCCCCATAATATCGTGGGAAATCATCTGACCCCATACAATCTAAAGAAATATGAGCATGAAGATTCCCCACAGGATGAAATATTTTGGGGTGTAAGGTCGTACCAGGAAGTGTTGAGCAAAGTCCGGACTCTGGCTCCAGATCAATTAGTTGATTTCTACAATTTCCAAAGACACAGAAGAAATAGTTTTCCTAAAGTCTTACAGGGAGAAACCTAGACACCTCCATCTACACATGAAGTTGTGACTCAAATTTTATAAATAGGAGGTTCCATCAAATAGGATGCTCAAGGGAATCTGAAGGAAACTGAAGTTTTAACGCAGAAGGGGGATACTGCATTGTCAAATGCACCAGGCGATCAAGAAAAATATCAATTCAAAGATTTGATAAAAAGGGGACAAGAGACATCATCGTCCACACCAAAAAAAACAGTTACCAACACAATAGAGAAGAAACATTCCATCGAAATAGGTAGCCCTATTATGTCTTTAACACCTTTACAGTCAAGTCAGGGGAATCCGGTAGCCCTATTATGTCTTTAACACCTTTACAGTCAAGTCAGGGGAATCCGAACACTGAATTCATATTTATAGAGGACCTTACTCCAATTTCAGCTAAAGAATTTCCCCATTCTGACTTATTTTTCAACAAGAAGAGGAGGGATATAGTTAAAATGGAAACGCATAAAAAGGATGGTGCAACAGTAAAAAGGAAGAAGATGGTGTATGACGTACAAGGACTAGATGATATAGATTTTACTAAGGAAATGGCAGGCTTGTTGGGTTCCTTTTCCACGGCTAATCAATATTCAGTAGAAAATCTAGTAAAGCAACTGAAATAGAGAGATCAATTGGTAAGGTAGTTGTAAATCCAGATGAAGACCATGGAACAAGAGTTAAGAAAACAGATGAATAAGGGTTTTGAACAGGTCAAAACCAGTGGCAGCCATCAAAACTAGACTTGATGAAATGCATAAAAATTCATAGGCCAATAGAAAATTGGCCATTCAACAAGGAGATTTGATCAAACAATTGCAGGCGAAAATATACTTGGCTGAAAACACAGCAGTGGAGATGGCAGTTTTCCAAGCTTAGGCATTGGAGGTGCATGAAAAGTTGGAATTAACCCAACAGGATCTTTTTTTGAAAGTAGAAGTTGTTCAAAGTTGTTATTAAGTAGAATACCTTTATCTAAATAACATTTTCATTAAGGATAGAGGATTAAGTAGAATACCTTTATCTAAATAACATTTTCATTAAGGATAGAGAAGCCACTACAACTTGGGCTAAGTTCCAGTAGGCCATTTTAATAGCAGCAAAGGATGAAGTAACAAAGGTCTCTCGATTTTCTCTTTCTGAGCAAACCCAAGGTGACATAATATTAAAGGTTTGGGAGACAAATATGGATGAAAGTAAAAGACTATCTAGAGAATTAAATAAGGCTTGTAAAGAAGCATCGTCTTCACTCGACAAAGGGTTACTTGAAGTTGAAAGAGATAGTATTTATGAGGCCCTGGGGAAGATTGACATAGTGAAAAATCAACAAAATTCTAAGACAAGCATAGAGGAAGCCCGAACAAACATCCAGCAAATGAAACAGATCGACCTTGTCCAAATAAATAGATGGATAATAGATCCCAATTTAAAACTACAGGCCACATCTTTGGGAGCAAGGAAAATATAGGAGAGGTTGCCTCAAATACAAAAGAAGTTATACA
>CBVK0105758706.1:0-10054 GCA_900067695.1 Picea abies
TTCCTAAATCTACCTCTAGGATCTCTATTTCTCATGAAGTCATATTAAAAATGAAATGAAAGAACTAAGATTGAGTTTCAGAGTACCTGTGATAACTGATATGTCGGTTTTCACCCTTTTTGTTTCCACAACTGCTCTTACTGTCAACCTGCTAACACACCAAACCAAGCTAAGTGCATTCCAAAACTAATCAAAACAACTATCTTCTTACCTTTTAAACAGCTCCCCGGCAACGGTGCCAAAAATGTCAGGCTGCTAAATTGAAGCTTTGAATGACCTGAAACACTAAATTGTCAAACCAAGGTTGGTAAGCTTCGAGCTGATACACAGTATGTGCAGGTAAGCGTCTAGTCTCTATCTGAATGCTATCCTAAGAAGAAAAAACACACTTATTCTGAGAACTTGAATCTTAATGGCTAACTTGAAACTGAGCATTTCCTATTTAAGTCATAAATAGAAAAACAATCTTGTGCTCAAATGCTGGTGTTGCTATTTCTATTCAAAAGTGTGGTTCCATAAGATTATTTTACCTCTATGCTCAATCATCTACCATCATCATTTCTGTTTAAGTCAGGACACACAGAGTATTGTCGAAAATGCATTCATTCTGAGCAGCAACAAATCAATCTAATTCTATCTACAGGAAAACATAGTACTATCCTATCTACTGGTACCAGGAGCTCCTTTTGTTCTAACTGTAATCTAACTATTCTAAGCAAGCAAGGTAACTACTGTCTAACAAAGAAAAATGCATGCTAATTCTGAGTTATATTCGAATTGAAAATGAAAATCCAAACAATACCACGTTCGTACTCTTAAACCCTACAGGAATCAGACATGTGTTTTATATTCACCAACGTAAAAGATAACAGTCTGTGGGAAATGATTCTGTTGGAGAACGATACGATTCTGAAACAACCAAATCGATTACACACTATGAGCTGCAGATATACCATTCATGTAAGCAAATGCTAATGTGCTAAAACAACTAAATCTACAAGCGTAAGATACCTCATATGCAAGTTCTAAAGCACGGAAATGAACCAAATCTATGACAACATAAAACTAAATCTATTGCAAAATAAGGCAGCGACTTGCACCAGTTTGACGGGCCCAACCAAACGACACAAACGCTGTAAGTGATAACCAGAGCCGACTAAATCATTCTATGCAAACATGGTGTAACTTCATGCCTCATTAACTCATAAGAACAATACTCAAATCATATGACAGTCGAATAATATAACATAACAGTAGTTTATATTCAAAAACATAGGTTCACAGCATAACATAGTCCAACATAATCTAACCCGTTCTCAGAAGTGATCCCAGGTTTATATAAATCCTTCTGTCCATAAAAGTCGAAAACAAAGGTACGTAAAACAAACGGATCCCCCGATCCGAAAATAGTTCTTGAAATCAAATTGAAACGTACTTCACAGCTTCGTGACACGTAGTGTCACGAAGTGTGAACGATGAGGAATAATCGACCCAGTTTTATCATTGGCTTTCAAGCATCCTGTGGCGATGACTCCAGCTGTCATGCAAGCTCTTTGTCTCCCATCCGGACCATAACGCACAGATCCTGAGCGGCTCCATTGGTATCTTCGCGGGTACGAGTGGGTACCTGGTACCGGTATCCTGTTCCAAAAATAGAAGTGGTACCTAACCCAAGCGACATTAGTCCCAATATCAATTTAAAGCATTAAAGTGCACAAAAATAGCTTGAAATGCAAAGATACCTTAGGTAACCCCATTGAATGGTAGGGAGATGTTAACTATGTAAAAACGAGGCCAAAAGGGTGGTACTGGCATATAAATGGAGGTCTGTGGTATATAATATAGGCAAAGAACATGATCAAAACTGGGGACCAACACTGGTCCAGAATTTATTATTCATAGATGTGTCTGAGAAGATGAGATACCAGAAATCCTACGAAGTTGTCATGATGGACCATGTGGTGTCCATTTTTCCAACAAACGTACAACATATAAGGTGTTACATTCAAGTTACTATTGGCATAGAATTTTTAAAGATGCTTCCAAATATGTGAGGAGTTATGATAGTTGTCAAAGGATAGGAAGACCCACGTCAACTGAAGAAATTCCCTTGCATGCCCAAGTTATGATAGAACATTTTGAGAAATGGGCCCTTGACTTTGTAGGACCAATTTCACCCATGTCTCGTAAGAAAAATTATATTTTGGTTTGTACATATTATGTCACCAAGTGGGTAGAACCAAAATCTCTATTTAGGGCTACTAAAAAATCTGTTGTTGAATTCATTTATGAAAATATCTTTACCCTCTTTGGTGTTCCTCGTGAAATTGTTACAGACCAAGGAACTCAATTCACTTCCAAGATGATGAGAGAATTAAAGGAGAAATATGGGATCAAGCACTGCAAGTCTTCTCCATATCACCTGCAAGATATTTGTTATGGAAGCTATGGAAGCTATATTAACCAAGATTTTTCAATTACACCATCAGGATTGGGTTGATAGGCTTCCAAAGGATTTGTGGGCATATCGGGCCACCTGGAGGAACACCACTGGGCATACCCCTTACGATCTAGTGTATGGAAAACAAGTACTTCTACCAATAGAATTACAAGTAATGAATTTTTGTATTGCTGCAGAATTGGTATTAAACTTAGATGAGGTTTAGAAACAACGAGCCCTACAATTAAACGAGTTGGATGAGATTAGGAAAGATGTTATCCAATGAACAATATTAGTTCAAAACCAGAGGAGTAAGTGGCATGACAAGTTTATTAAGAAGAAACACTTCCAACCTGGTGAATGGGCTTTGTTGTTTGACTCCTGATTTAAAATTTTCAAAGACAAACTTACCACTCGGTGGTTGGGTCCTTATGAGGTAGTCACCATGTATGATAATGGGGTTGTTAAGATAAAAACAATTGACGATGGACAAGTCTCTTTCATAGTGAATGGACATCGACTCAAACTTTATCACAGACCAATTTCCAAAGAATATTTTCTACAGGTCATTTCAACTGACAAGGCGTTGGCCTTAGTAGATGGGGAAGTTTCCCCTTGTTCTTGAAATTTTTTTTTGAATTTTCAATTGTACATATGTAAATAATTTGAAGTATGTTGATAGACAATTCTAGATATTTCTGCAGGTATTTATTTCACCAAGAGTAGACAATTTCAAGGAGGCATAAAGGGAAGTATTCTCCTTCAAAAATATTTCTATATTTGAACCTTGTTGTCTGCTAAGCACCAATTGAATAATGACTTGCGGTAATTAGCCAAATTTTTGCAAAGTTTCCATCTTCTTTTTTCTGAAGGAATCTTTAATGGAAGTTTCTATTAAACATCCACCACTAGAGGATATAAGGAAGTGATACCTTGACCATCAAACTTAGAGGTTACTCATATAGTTTCCCCAAGAACCCTGAGTAAGTGAGTAAAGTATCTTTATTAAAGAGTAACAAGGAGGTTTGATTAGCGGTTAGCCATGGAAACATCACAATAACTTAAAAAATAAGAAAGTGAGTTGAGACTAAATATACCTTTTTGTTCTTCCCCAATGGTAGCATCCACCACACACTAAAAATGATTGATTATGCCATATATTTATATGGGCTACGTCCTCTTAAGTATCCCTTACATCAAGACAATCTCTAACGAATACATAAAGGAGAGTCATCATCTACCATAAATACCATCCCAATCTAAAAAATAAAGAGAAACGTTTTTCAGAGTTGTCTTCCCATCTTCTTGCACAAAGAAATCTTTATATTAAAATCTTAAAAGATGGTGGACCAGTCTTTGAGGGTGTAAGAGGCTAACCTGTCGGGATACTGAACAGGTATGTTGGCAGCAGGTACCAGCCTATGGTATGACTAGGTAAACTCATTGGAGTATTGAACAAGCTTGCTAGTAGTGGGGCATTCTACCTAGCGAGGATGATAATATGATAAAAAAATAATAAATAAATTCCTAAATCTTAAACTTGTCCTGATGTACGACATTACTTGTAGACAAATATGACAAGATGTATGGTTAAGCTAAGGTCAATGAACTCCATAAATTTTCCATTGGGAACTAACTTTAAGACTATCTTAAGATTCCCTTGCCTACATCCTCTTAACTATATGTAGAATGTTGTATCCTATATGTGGGGCCATATTATAACCGTCTCGTCAGACTGATATGTGAAATTTATCTCTACACTTAACAAGATGAAAATATCAGGCTATTGGGAGAATTGAATGGTTCCCTATATTTTTTATTGTGAGGTGTCACAATACTTAGGAGTGGGGGAGGAGTTTCATGAGATAACAAATGAAAAAACTTCCTATCTATAATCCATGATAAGAAGAAGTACAATCTTTGCAAAAATTATGTATATTGTTTTCATGATATGGGCTATTATATCAGCAGTTATTTTTATTGAAATGTTAAAATACTAACATCACTATGTATTATAATCCTGTTGTACATTTCTTTGATAGACCACTTAACTAGTTCATTTTGTCAATTACAGACTGTTAAAACATTCACTACATATTTGTGTTACACACCTAGAGATAGAGGAACAGATTGTTTATAGTGTACAAGCACGATGACAAGGCAAGTAACAGTGAATCACTCTTATCTTGTCTATGCTCTTGTTCACTATCACTATCAGCAGTTCCCAAGCTGAGTGTTATGGGTAAACATCCATTACAATACGAACAAATTCCATTTGCATAGGAGTACCATATGGAGTGTCGTATGGAGTGTCATATGGAGTGCCATTTGGAAGACCATATGGGGTGCCATATGGACGACTGGATGATGCGCCATATGAAGGATCGGATGAGGTGCACACACACTGTAAGTGACCACAATTGCAGGTAAAACATGGATCATTTGAATTGATCTTCCTGTTCATTGGTAATATGAAATGGATTAAATTCCATATTGTTCAAATTTACATTTGACAATTAAATTATACAATTTCTAATGCATTTTTATGATAAAATGTCCAAGTCAAAGACTTGGACATTGATCTAATTCTCACATGATTACGATTTCCTCCAAAGGACACCCTTATAAATTCAAATTCAGCGCAGTCATAGTCACACATGGAAATCGTGTGTGATGAATTTGCCCACAAATTCAACCGTTTCCACCTTGAGCACATTAAAAATCATAGGGTTAGTTCCAATTTCCATTTCGCTCATGCATGCTTGTTGTGTTGCACTCATCCGCTATCAAATTCCATCCCTTTTCTCATACTCTTCATTGTAACCATGCCTAAATTCTATGATCCTTCCTCCTATGATGAGCTCCGGGTCATTCCTAAATTCACAGAGTGTAGGGAGATTTTCCTTCGCATAGAGTGGGGACCATTATTGGCCTGTCTGCAGGGCCACGATGATGGTGTTTCACTACAATTTTCCCTCAGATTCAATGGGAGGATGGAACACATAGGGTCTCTGTCCTTCTTGGTCTCTTAGGATTCTATTGTTCCAGCCACAAAATTTCCATGGGTTGGAGATCACTGGTTCAAGCACCATCAATTGCCACAACCAAGCTACAACGGAGTTTTCAAACTTGAGTTCCAGAATGTTTTTAGAGCTAAGGGGTAATCCAAAGAATGGATTAAGCATGATTTTATTAACCCCCTAATCATCATTACCATAATTATCACTTGTGAAGGTAGATACTTTGTTTTCAAAGCTTTCCATTTTTGTTTGTTAGTTCATTTCCAATTTAATAAACCCCTGAGTTTTCCTTTCTACTTCTTGAAAAGTATTGAGAAAATGTCTTCCCAAGTACGAAATAAGGTGGCCAATCATCATAACAGTCTATTCCACCATAGCCTCGGTTAAGACATGGGATGAATTCCTCTATCAATTCTCAAACCCCCATCTCACAGTCAAGACCAGAAAGTAATCAATTGATTTAGGGATTGTTACTCCATATAAACCTCATTCTCCAAAGGCTCCAAACCATCCCACTCAAACTATCTCTCTTTCTGAACAAAATACCAAGAAACTTGTTGATTCCCCTACAGCCTCATCGGGCAAGAAAACTAAAAATTCTACTAATAATTATCCATTTCCCTCAACACTTATTGATCCTCAATCCAAGAAGTTACAAGAGGCAATTCAACAAGATTTCCCTGTAGTCCCTACGAATAGAAGAGGAGTCAATCGGTTCAAAGGGGAATCTTTTCGAATAAGTACCTGAAGTGCAAGTGGAAAGTCTAATGTAAAACCCCCAAGTGCTTCAAATCCTATCCAAGTATATTCTGATCATGAAATCCCCCATAAAATACTTAGGGAAGTTTTTTCAGAAGAGTTAGAGCCTGATAGAGAAGTAAAATATGAACCTATTCCCTCTCACAAGCACTTTGTTACTCTTACCTCACAGATGCCTACATCAGCTTCCAAAGTTGATAAACCCTCTACATCCATCAAGGGATCCAAGCTCTCCTATGAAACATCTGATCATACTCCATTTATTGAAAAATTACAACAAGAAAATGCTCAGTTGCTTCAACAGTTGGAAGAGAGAAAGACTATGGATAGGCATCTCCACCATGACAATGCGGTATTACAAGCAAAAGTGAATTCTCTCCAATTATTGGTTGATCAAATGACCAATGACAATCATAGCCTCTGGGCACAATTGAAACATCGTAAGAGGCCCAAGACAAAGTATTCAGGAAAAGATGGAGAAACTTCTAAAGCTAATCCACCCCCTCCTTCGCAAGTCTAGTCATGTTGGGTGATTCATTTTTTTTGTAGTGGGACCTGCAAATCCTTAGGCGTGGGGGTAATGTTGGGATTGTATTTTTATTTTTTTATTGTGATGGTTGAATCCTTTTTGCACCGATATCATATATGTTATTGACCATTTTGAAGGAGTTTTCAAAGGATTTTATATCGATTCATCATGGATTTATATCAGGTATGTGTAATCGATGTTTTACACTGATTTTGAGCTAAATCCAGTTTAGTTTGATGTTTATAAGGATTTAATGCATGATATGTGTGTAACAGGGTGAATTCATGGTCTAATTCTCCATCCGGTACCTCATCTGACACTTCATCTAGCACCCCATCTGGTACACTGTCCGACACTCCAGTTGGCACGCGATCTCGCAGTCGGAGCGCAGAGGAGTTGGTGGTTGGTACATTGGTAGCCTGTGGTGGGAGAATCGGTGATTTGGGTTTTGTGCCCCCTCATGACCTCCATGTACATAGCGCCTTACACCTCAAATTGGGCACTTATGTTGATCGTTTAGTGGTTCACAGATTTTCTAGAAGCCAAAGTTGTTAGAGCACATTTAATGGATTTGCCATTTTTAGAGGAGGTCAACCCTTCCAATGGTCGACCTCTCGAACTGTAATTCACCTATAAATACCACCAGCAATGGAAAGACCACATGAAGAATTTTTAAGAAAGAGTTTTACTGTGTAATTCATACATTTCCTTTGCAAACTTGTGTTCCAGACTGTGTTTTTAATTAATGACAAAATCACCTTGAGTTAAGCCCGCGCTCTATTGTTGAAGAGTAGCCACAACCTATTGGGGAGCCCACCAATGGTCTAGGTGACTGTATAGATAGATATCTCGTATGTTTCATTTTCTTAGTTAGAATTTCTACTTGTTTCCTTGTTGTATTTTTTTTTCAGTTTTAATTACTGTACATGTTAATTGTAATTTGCTTGTCTAATTCGTCTTTCTTTAAATTGCAGATTGCTTATAGGAGTTGGTTATTTTTCATGTTGTGTTTCTTATTTCTTAACAATTGTCATGCATGATACTAACTTAGATGATGTATTGAAGTTTTAAATTAGCTTTTGCAAATTAAAATAGAGTATTATTTAGATAGAGGGTTAGTGTAAACAGAGTTTTAATTTAGGGTTGTTTGCAAGCTTCAATGGATTAATAGTTGCAAATTTTATTAGTTGTAATCAAGCTAGATTTAATTATCAGTTCAATTATGTTTTCATAGATCTATTTGGTTCATTAATATTGTTTCAGTATGCTAGGATAGAAATAGATTTTTGGGTTATGTTTCTAATTAAAGCATTCTAGTTTGAAATCTAATTTTTAATGGTAGGATTAGTCCAGTTTAATTTATAAAATCTCAGTTATAAATTTGAATTGCAATTTTAGTTAGAAGATTGGATTTGAATTAATATTTTTAATCATAAGTTCATAAGTTTGTAAATTTTCTTAAGTTAGCATAAGAGTGTGTTTGAATTAGTATAAGATTGTTTTTAATCATTGATGATTGATGCATGAAATTTAGAGATCACGTGGATTTCCAAGATACTTAGTGTTGCTTCTATGATGGAAAAGCTTATGTTAGATTGTTTGATTCACACTTTTCATTTCTCTGTAGAAGTCACAATTGAATTAATCCCTCTTGAACTGTCACTAATAGTCATATGTCGTCGTGATTTTATTCGGCACTGAAGACATAATCATCATCATATTTGAATTCTCTTTTCATGTTATTGCAAATTAAGAATAATTTTGATTAATTAGAATCTAAATATAGTCATGATGTTTTTTTATTAAGTAGGTTAAGATTTATCCTTTGCAAAATAGAAATGATTATGAGTTTTTTTAAGAATAGAATTTACTTGTTGAAATAGTCTTGATAGGTTAGTTGGTTGTTTTCTTATTTGCTTAAATATAAAAGATCAAAAGTAATTTACTTGTTGTTTCTCATTAGGTTGAATAGATTACTTGTTTAAAGTAGGTTATGGTTTGCTTCTTTAGAAATAATCCATCAATCCATTGTTTGAAGCTGTTTAGGGTAAATAGTTCAAGCTCATTAATAGGATTTGCTAATTGATAAAAATAAAAGAGTCATTTCTTAAGTAGATTGATCCTTAGATAGACCATCCTCTTAGTTAGACAATACTTCCATTAGTTTTTCTTCCTTGGCTCATACTTCTTTTAGTTTTTCAGTTTCCGCACAGTTTACTATTTTTAGCAGTTTTTCGGGTCCTGAACTTCCAAAGTCATTTTGAGGCCCTAAACGACGTGTTTTTAGGAAATGGGGAGAAACATGGACTGTAGATCATGTTGCTCACCCAAAATTTGTAGTCCTCGGATATATATTTCTAATGAGGTATGGAATGCGTCAAACAGAGATCACATGCCAAAGTTATGTCCCCGGGAAGTTGATGTACCAATTTACCCAAACAGGGCCCACAGTCTTGGCATTTCATCTCCTAGGGTTAGGTATTTGGATGTTTAGGGTTTTCCATTGTTTCTCAATAATAACAAGCCTTTGATCCTCATTGTAAGATAGTTAAGAGGCCAGTAGCCTCCACATCTCTTCTCAGAGATAAGCTACCAACGCCCTAGCTAGTTTATTTCTATTCTGTCAGTAAGCATATTTCAATCATTTGTTGTTAATGAAATGAAGTCTTATTTCCGCTGCATCTCTATGTTTATGTGTATTTATATATTTCATTATGTTCCTACATAAATCCATATCAGTTGTATCAGAGTGATCTTCTCGTTCTCGATACTTCTTTGCATATCCCCAACGAGGTCGGGGTATAAGGAGTTAGGGCTCGATCTAGTTGAACCTTTGCAAGATCAGCCTCACAAACCCCGATGACCGCCCATGGGGGAAGAAAAGAAATATGAGGGAGAAAGAGATCCTATCAAAATGTTTCTCGAGGAGGCCCTCAAGAAACAAAGGAATGCGATGATGGACAACTTTTCCCAGATCCTTCAATGGATGCCCACTGTCGGTGCATCTACATCCAACAACCACTCTGGAGGCGCCACTCCTTTTAAGGTACAAGTAAACTTTGACATTCCCATAGTTGAGGGCCAAATAGATGAAAATGTCGTAGATATATGGTTGAATCTGTTAGAAGGATATTTCTTGGTTCATGAATTTTTCGACCAAGAAAGGATTGTTTTTGCACTCCTCAAAGCCGCCCCCCATGTCAAGGACTAGTGGGAAACCTACTGGGAGAAACAGGGCAAGGGGAAACCCTCTCTGTTCTCAGTCACACCCACTTGGAATTATTTCCGAGATGCCATCAAGGAACA
>CBVK0105758709.1:0-21244 GCA_900067695.1 Picea abies
AGTACTACAAAAGTATTTCTATTGGCCGAACCTTCGACAGGATGTCGGGAAGTACATCAAGTCCTGCACTATTCTCGCCATTGCTAAACTGACCATCAAGAAGCAAGGCCTATATACTCTGCTTCCTACCCCTAGTCGACCTTGGGAATCCATCTCCATGGATTACATGTTGGGACTTCCTTCTACTAAGCATGGAAATGACTGTGTTTTTGTGGTCATCAACAGATTCTCGAAGATGTCCATTATGATGGCCTAGAAGAAGAATATCACAGCAGAAGCCACTAATAAACTCTTCTTTGAATGAGTCTAGGTACACTTTGCGATCCCACAGTCTATCATCTCAGATTGGGATAGAAGGTTCCTTGGTACATTTTTGTCCAGCCTCTGGTCGATGTTGGACACCAAGCTCACCAAGTCCACATCTTTCCATCCGCAAACTGATGGCCATACAAAGGTCGTCAACCAGATGATCGTACACATTTTGTGCATGTGCAACTCTAAGAATCCACACACATGGGATGAGAGCCTCCCCTATGTACAACGCAGCTACAACTGGGCTCTCCATAGCTCAACCAGCCACAACCCCTTTCAAGTGGGCTTGGGATTCCAACCATTATGCCCCATTAACGTAGCCATGCCATTTGTGTCTACTCATGAAGATTCTACTCATATCCAGTCTGAGGTTGACAAGGAAAACAACGTCATTGAGCGCATTCAACACATCTACCAATAGTTTCATGACATCTTGGATAGAGCCAATGCTAAGTACAAGCAGCGACATGATCAACATCAGGTGCCACACAGCTTCTAGGTGGGCGATAAAGTGTGGCTACATTTTCAAAAGGAGTGCCTCACTGGACCCCACTGCAAGCTTCGCCTTCTCTGATATGGGTCATACACCATCACCAAGGATGTAGGGGACAATTCCTTTGAGCTCATCATTCCACCATTCCTTTGCATGCATTCTATGTTCAATGTGGACCGCCTTTGGCCCTACTTTCCACCTCTACTAGACACATCTGACATGGCAGAACAACTCACACCAACAGAGTTAAATCCAGACTGCATGGAACAAGCCACAACTGATCAGATCATGGATACACAGATCAAGCGCACCTAACAATAAAGGATACCGCTATATCGAGTTGCCAAAGCAGGCCAACTCCTTCACCAAGGCAAGTGGCTCACTAGGGACCAAGTTCAATAGAAGTTTCCTCATCTCATGGAGGAACTCAATGCAATGGGGACCATTTCTTCCTAAGAGGGGAGGAATGATACAGGTGGATATTGGTGGCCACCTACCTATTCCACTTGGCCCCCACCATTGCTTCTTTCATTTTTTCAGTTTCCGCATAGTTTACTATTTTTAGCAGTTTTTCGGGTCCTGAACTTCCGGAGCCATTTTGAGGCCCTAAATGACGTTTTTTTAGAAAATGGGGAGCAACATGGATTATTGATCAATGTTTCTCACCCAAAAGTGGCAGTCCTCGAATAGATCTTTCTAACAAGTTATGGAACACATCAAACAGAGATCGCATGCCAAAGTTACATCCCCGGGAAGTTGATGTACCAATTTACCCAAATGGGGCCCACAGTCTTGGTGTTTCATCTCCTAGGGTTAGGTATTTGTATGTTTAGGGTTTTCCATTGTTTCTCAATAATAACAAGCCTTTGAGCCTCATTGTAAGATATTTCAGAGGCCAATAGCCGCCAAATCTCTTCTTAGAGATAAGCTACCAGCACCCTAGCTAGTTTATTTCCATTATGTCTGTAAGCATATTTTAGTCATTTGTTGTTAATGAAATGAAGTCTTATTTCCACTGCATCTTTGCATTTATGTGTATTTTTGTATTTCATTGTGTTCCTACATAAATTCAGATCATATCCTTTCCTTCACATGAATTATATGAAATAACTTTACATTATAAACACCAATGATTTACTCACCACAAAGCATGTGGGACTAAAGAGGTGGAATTGAATCAAAGGCTAAGATTGATCTACGAATTAGATCGACAGTTGTTGAGCAGCAATATTTTGGAGCTTATAACTTATGATCAAGACATCTATTTCAAGAAAGAAATATCTAGTTGGAAAGTTAATTTGACGAGGAAGACAATGGGATAGGTTTTAAAGGATGAATTTGGGCATTTTTTTCAAGAAAATAAAATATCAATCATCTTTTTTTCATGACCTATTGAGAAATTTGTTTGGAACCTCGAAATCCTGAGGCTATAACTTGAGATATACACCTTCAAATTTCTCTCAATAAGACTTGTTGGAAATATGGAATGATGAATATTTCTCCTAGAATGGTTTCCATGGCTAAGAAATCAACTATCATATTCAAAAAATTAGAAGACAGTCCACTTTTTTTTCAAGCAGTGAGCTTCAAGATTTAACAATAAAGTTTATTAAATAAATTTTATTAAACAATTAAGTGGGTCCTTTTATAGCCCTAAATTTATCTACACATGCATACCTGGTTATTGGCCCTCTTACTTGCATTTTTTCCAAGCCATCACTGAGTTTCTCTTCTAAAACAATAAAATTTTGAAGATGTATGTGCCCTGCTCCACTACTGCCCGTGTACATACGCTTGTTGCACCACTACTGCCCGCATATGTACACATGTTGCACCACTACAACCTGCATATACTTGCAAAAGCTGCAAGGAATTCATTTAAATTATGGGCTATTGGGTAGTTTCCCAACTAATCCATCGCCTATATCCCATCACCCAACCGAATAACCATCCTTTTCCCATATAAAAGGAGGTGTTGGGGTCTCATTCCACATATAGACATAAGAATAGTGAAACTCTCCTCATTTCACATCCCTTCCTTATCCAAAGTAATTGTATGCCTTTTATGATAATTTCCCTTGCATGCCCCAATTAGCCCTTCTTCCTCCATCAAAAACCCATTCACTTCCCAAGAGAGATCTGAAGGTTAAGAGGAGAAGCCATAAGGTGGTGCGCTTGGAGCTAGGTGAAGAGGAGCCCAGACCAGTTTCGTGGAGTAGTAGCCGACTTTGGTTGTAAGTGATCATTGTATTATCAATAAAAGAAGTACTTTTCCTATCCCAAATTATGACGTGGTGAATGTTGTTAATGGTTTATGTTTCAATATTCTAACATCTAACCCTTGTTTGTATATGAATTACATGCTTGTATTTTTTTATTTGTCTATATTTGAATACAGGATAGCCTTGGGAGGAGGCTTGCAGTCAGCAAAGCTATCAAGCAAGAGAGGATCATCACCAAATGTGGAGTAGAGGTACAGTTACCCGATCCTTCTCATTTTTCTTTTCTTGTATAAATTTGGTATATGTTTGGGGTAGTTAGAGAAGTAGGACACTTTTAGAAGGTTGTGATATGCCTACATTTTGAACCCTGGTGTAGTCTTAAGGGGGGTTTTCCCACTCTAGAAGAACTGGTGAGCATATTGCGGAAGCCTCTAGGGTTTTAGGGTATTTTGGGGTGTCGAATTTCTATTTCTATTGAGTCTATTAACTGGGTACCTTTTGAGTTTTTGTTGAGTCTGTTCAGTGTTTTAAGGGGTATGGTCACCTTTTGGTGCCATACCAGTTCTCCCTTCCCTATCAGTCTTTTTGTTTTATTTCTTTTTTCAAGAAATACAGAGGTGTACGTGGCCTGATGTGGGTCAGCACACATATATGCACACCCTACTTTATAGACGTCCTGCGTACATATGCAAGATGCTTAAGAATTAGTAGTGTACCTGGTTCAAAGGACTAATTTTTTGAGAAGAGGCAGTCAACCTTTTCTCTGATTGAGGTTTTTACTTCTCAAGGTCTCTTGACAGAGTTCAATGTCTCTGTTTTTACAGTCAAAGCTTGGGTTAGATGTCAGTTTGCTTATCTTTTTTAATATTTCTTGTGTTTATTTCCGAAAGGGTTTTAGGCGAGTCTTTGAGTTTGTTGATCAACCTATTTGGTGTCTTTAGTGATTCCCTATGATCCGCAATGGGACAGAGGTCAGTTTCAGCCTTGTCTTGTATTTATTTCCCCCCTTTCATTTTATTTAAAGAAAAGAGAAAAATATTTATTTCAAGTTTTTCCTATTTAAAGCATTTCCAAAAAAAGAAAAATATTTTTCATTCTTTGTTTGGTAAAGTAGTTAGGGTTAGTTATTTTACTTGAAAGGAAAAAGAGTTCAATTTTTAAGCTCTTTACTGATTTATTAGAACTTAAGTAGCTTGTAGTCAGGTGAAAATTTCATTTTAGGTCTTCTTTTTAAAGATATTAAAAAAAAAAATTAGTTATGAAAAGGTTGTTACAAAGAGCTAGTTAAAAATCTTTATTTTTCTAAAAGTAATTTTGTTTTCAGAGTTTCATTTATTTATCCTCTTTTCATCTCTCATAAACATCACTAGTTTCACTTCCATATGATTTGAGTTAAAACAAGCCATTTAAAATGAATGCTAAATTTAAAAATAACTAGACTTTTATGTTTGTAGGGTCAATGAACTAGTTTAGGGTTAGAGCCTTGAATTAGGTTGGAGAGGAAACTCTTCAAGGATTTTAAACAAAAATCAAAGTCAGAGCTAGGGAGTGTTAAATTCCAGTGACATGAAATTTATCTCGAACCCCCATCTAACACAGGGGCTAAACATGAGGTCATGTGAGGAAAGGCAGCAGAGATAACCCCTCCAAAGTCAGACTAAACGTAGTGGGGAATGCATATTGAGGATCTGTCGAGGGATATTGTCACTCACATTTTCCTACAGAGCTTTGTGGACCTCAAATCCATTTGAGGTCCTCATTTGTCTTCTGGACCACTTTCTTTCAATACCCTCGATAGGTTTGGAACTTGTTATTCTTCTCATTGTGGTCCACCTGACTATCAACTGTACCCACCTAGTGATTGTTTACGAGCTGGAAACTTAGTTTCTTTTATTCTAGGGACTTACACAGGTGATTGTGGGGGTATACCGCAATACCTAGGGAAGACGTCAAGTCACACTTTGCATAGTATACCTGGAGGGTGCTTCCATGTTTGAGTTGCACTTGCACTCGTAAGTTGCTCTAGTGTTGGTTGGCGTAATTGTTCTTCCAACTAGATATTGGTTTGCTTGGTTTATCTTATAGGATTTTTCTAGTGTGTGTTTGGTTTTAAATGTTAGTTAAATCCTTACTATGTTGTTGATCTTTGCACAAAGTGGAAGATCAACAGCTCCATTAGTCGCGAAGGCTTTAGGGCCTGCCACCAATTTCTTTAGAGCCACCACCACCACCATTACAGCGAAAACTTGACCATTAAGGGTCATTCAAAGTGATCGGGCCCCAGGTTTCCTAAGCCTGCTCCGAGAGGAGATTACTCGAACCTGGAGGAACCTATTGTTTCTTACCTGAGAGCAGAATCTCTTGGGCCAGTTAACCCTCTGATAACTGACTTATCGATGCCAATATTGGTACAAGTTGTCCCCCCGAGGGTAACACCTTACGAGCATTAGATAATTTTACAAGAAACTATGGAAGAAAATGTTTCTACTTCATTGGGGGTCCTCACACTCCCTCAACAGCTATTACCCACCTACATCGATATGGACCGCAGTGGTCTCGACCCCCTCTACCTCGGGAAGTGGTTTGATACCATCAACAGCAGTGACCATTTCTCCGTTCACACAGAGTGCGACAGGCCCTCCATTTTAATATGGGATCCCTGGATTTTACATGAACTTCGTCCTTACCTACTCCACCTTACAGACCATGGGTCTAGGGGTAGGGAGCTCCAACGCTCCTTTGAAAGGGTCTATTGGGGGCACTTCATTCTCCTATAATGTTATCCCTTATGGTGGGGATCATATACCTCCTCCATCCCCCTCGCTCGGTACTGCTTTCCAGCCACCTATCGGACCGAGTGTTAATTATAGCTTGTTTAGAGCAGGCAGTCTAGGACCTTCTTCTTATACCACGATGGTGGGATCCATATCGTTCTCTTTGTTCAGTGTGTTTGGTAATAAATCCTTTTCATCAGTTTTCGTCTCGGTCGGGGGAAACCCTGGTTTTGGACAACAGAATCATGTGCAGGGTACTATTCGTACATAGGGGGTAAGTGCAAGAGTCTTCTCCTCATAAGGAATTTGGAATCCTTGGTAGGCATCAGTTCCCTCGCAAGGGATTCTGACCGAGGGCAACCCCTTCCATGGTTAATGGAACCTCAGGCAAGGCTCAATACCTATGCTCGTCGAATTGATAGGGGGCAACCCCTTCCAGAATCTTTGGAACACAATGCAGAGAGTAATCCCTGCCCAACCCTCATCGTCCAATTATGGGAATCAGTTGATGATATCCCAACAAATGCAATTTTCGTACGCTAGTCAAGGCCATGGTGTTTACCAGAACCATGGCCAACAACCAAAATTTTCCTGGAAACCTGGCACCAGTCAAACTCTAGGCCCCCTTTCTCTTGTACATAATACCCAGCCCAAACTTTTGTTTCTGGAAATGTTACACCTGCCAAACTTGTCAAGGTTTTTGTCAGCCCTTGACCAATTTTTGAGGATCCTTGGTCATTTTTGACCTATTTTGGTACTTCGATGGGTTGTCGAAGGTGGATAGCAAGTCGAAGCGGAGATCGCGGGATCTCGGCCCCTTATTTAGAGATTTTTGGGTTTTGGGATTATGTAACAGGTATGGGGATGTTGGCCCATGTTTAGGCCCATTTTGTAATGTATAAATAGTAGTCTAAGCGATGTAAGAAAAAAGAGGAGAGAGAGGCTTGGTACCTAGCCAAAGTGCTAAGTGAAAATTGTAAATGCTTTGTGCATTCCATGTTGAGAACTTGCAGGAGCTAAGTGCAAGTGACTGTAAGAGACTATGTAAAGGATTTGTGTTGTAATCTATCTCGGGGAAGGAGGATCTAGCGAAGTGCATGCAGATCTCATGTCCTATGTGGAATAGGATCTTGTGGCTCTGTGCATGTAGAAGATTGATAGAAGACAATCAAAGAGAAGAATATTTGGTGGACATAGCACCAGGCTGGGGGTGAACCATGTATATCATGTGTTATGGTTGCTTTGTGCATTATGGTTGTCATTGTTCATACGATTTATGCTTAGTGCATTGATGTATGTTTAGATGAATCTGATATGATAAGCTTAGTAATGAATAATATGAATGAATGCTAGATCTAACCTATGTGAATGTGCTTAGTGCTTGAATATACTAGATCTAGGTGAATATTGCGATGATCTGTTGTTAGGGTTTACCTGCGGTGTAAATTAAGGTTGAATATTGATGATCTATAACTGTTAAGTGATATGTTAAGGTGTTACAATCACAGATCTGTGTCCCAACTAAGGTTGCATACACTAGAGTTCTGCAACCACCCCTGCCTCTACCTCAGGTGAGACTTCATCTACTTCGTAGGTGTTTCTGAAAGGGCCAGTAGTTAGGGTTTTTTTGGTGTGTTGTTGAAGCGTTGAACCCTGGGTCTACCCTTGTGCCAACAAATGGTTCCATTGTCGGGACCTAAAACTGTGCTTGTTGGGAACTAAAGAAAAGAGAAAGTTGTGTGTGTAGATCTATTGCCCTAGTGCGCAATATTCTACT
This sequence comes from Picea abies, assembly GCA_900067695.1. Classification (NCBI taxonomy): domain Eukaryota; kingdom Viridiplantae; phylum Streptophyta; class Pinopsida; order Pinales; family Pinaceae; genus Picea; species Picea abies. The sequence continues at coordinate 7,579 of CBVK0105758709.1, forward strand.
TGATTTGTGAATCTCTGTGCTAAGAAGAGAGGTCAGATCTAAAGAAAAGAGGTAATATAATGGAGCTTCATGCTTTGTTAAAGGTAAGAACAGTGAAATTTTTTTATTGAAAAGGTAAGATAAGTGGAAATTTTTGTTTCGGAAATATGAATCTAGGCATGTTTGATAAATTTTATGCTATCCTAAAAACTAGGGCACAGCTAGAAGAAAGAAGATTTGATATGAATAGATCTGATAGAAATGATGAAAGATATGTTATTCCTATGCATAGAAAGAATGTTTGGACTAACAAATGGATGCAGGATACTAGAAAGATTTTTTTGCAGGTTAGCTACTATGATCCTAGTGCGTAGTACAGGAAAGGTTGGGGATATTTTAAAACAAAAAGAGGATTCATTCTTTGTTACAACTGTAGAAAACCGGGACATATTGCTAAGGAATGCCCTGATAGAAGACCTAATTGTCTTTGTTGTAAATCTATGGACCATGAATTTTTGGATTTCCCTAGAATGATTGCTAAGGTTGAAAGAATGAATATGAGACAAGAAAACCCCAATGAAGATCAAGAAACTAGGACCATGGAAGAACCCCAAAAAGGATCACAGAATGTATTGCTACAAATGAAAGAAACCCTGGATGATCACAAAAATGTCAACTTATCGTAGATCTTCAAAGAAAAAGAGTGCATAGAAACAAGAATAGGATACTTTGACATTGACTGTGTTCTGGATGAGGAAACACAGGTGAATATCATCACAAAAAGAACCTAGGAAATTTTAGGAAATCTTGTTATGATTTCTTTATTAGGAGGAATAGGATTATTTAGAGGAAATATGATAACCCTACGTGGAAGACTCACCCAGATATCTATGAGTGCTCATGGAACTTCGACAGAGGAAGATTTTGAGCTTGTTAAATTTATTGAGAACAATGCCCCAATTGCTATGTTACTAGGAAAAACTTGGATTGAGAAGGATCAGGCCAAAAGAAAAGAAGAGGAAGTGTTAGAATAGAAGAAGCAAGAATTAAAATATTTCATGAGTAGGAGGATAGCGCAATTGATTGAAGAACAAAAGAATAGATCGAAGTTGATTAGAACCAGAAACTTCGATGTTGAAGTTGAAAGAACACAGGAAGACTCACAGAAGAGTGGACACCTACCCCACATAGAGAAGAGGTATTTCCCTTGAACCCTATGAAATAATATCAATAGCATAAAGTTACTATGCCAAAAGGAGATAAGAATCAGAATGGAAAGAGGAATACCGAGACGAAGATCACAGGGAAAAAGGCTAGAAAGCTCAGTAAGAAGAGAGCAAAGATAGAAAAGTTCCAAAAGGTTCTAGAAGGGACTTCACATAAGGAAGGATTGCAAAACTGGAACTTCGTTGGTATATCAGAGCAACACAACATGGCACTTTTCCATGGCGAATGGATATGACCATTGGAAGCATTATAACCATTAGAACGATGCCCCGAATGGTTAGAACAATAGTTATGAACTGAAATGTCATCATTAGACTGTTGGGACCACGCCACAACTAACAAAACCGCGTTAATGAAGGCCTCTCGTCCATTGGAGATATCTGTTACATTGTTGTCTACTTATTCCATCGACTATTGCACCGGAAAAAAAATTGTGAAATGTATCCAATCCAACTCATTGCTACCACATTGTGTTTATTGAGATTTCACCACCCGATCTATTGCATTGATCATTCATTCATCGACCTGAGTTATCTAATTGAGAGCGTGCATGTTGAATGAACTTAGTGCCATAGAGAAGTTGGTTGAATAATTTCTCATTGATCTAATGGCTGAAAAATTAATGTCCGTAGGGATTCAAGCTTCATCGACGATAGGAGTGCAAGCCTCCCCATTGACTGCTCACGGATCTGAACCATCCCGAGCTGCAGTCGAGAAGAGAACCAAGCATCAATATGAATTGTTGAATGCGAAGTTAATCCTGACTATACTGCCTGACTACATCCCGCGTTTGGTTGGTGCGGTGAGTTGTGACAATGTCCCCAGAGACTTCGATTATACCCTAGTTACTGCGTACCTCCCGAAGGGGATACGTGCATTTAGAACACAACAGGATAAGATTACGACATTAAAATTCAGCGACTTCAACCTAGGGGACCGCAAGAACCATAGTATGCTCGCTCCTCACATATACTTGACTAGGATGAAGGGGAAGAACTTGAAAATAATCCCCCAACCATGGACTATGAACCTCACGCAATCCACCATATTGAATGTGATGAATATTCCACATTTTGGAAGGCACCAGGAGGTTAATGCGTGTGTTAATCTCCTGCTATCGTGCTACCATGGTGGTTATCTATGGCTAGATAGACACATCATAGTTGATCCGATGTTGATCCATAGGATCACTGGATTGATCATGAAGGGACCATACCCATAAGACTTCTACCCAGGGAAGGTTGCAGACCATGCCATGGCACAGAGAATTAAGGATACTTATGGCGATGTAGAAAAGGGGACGTGAGGCTACAAGGTAGCTTCCATCCAGAATGGAGTAGTGTGCCTGGCCTTCTAGCTGATCACAAGAAAGTTGGTGAGAAATAATAGACCTACGTAGGTCACATGGTTTGTTGTTGACCTTGATGGAAAATGTGTAGAAGGACTCCAAATGAACTAGGCGAAGTACTTAGTCAACCAGCTAGAATTGGATTTCCACGAAGCTCAGAATCAAGGCTATGAGTTCCACTTTAGCTGGCTCCTAATCCTCATCATGTTTACATATTGGGAGATGTCGAAAGCTGCGACCTTCCCCGACATTGAGTCATTCGAGCTGCTCGTTGCGAAGTTCACTACACTCTGGTACTCAAGCGATATGGGAAAATAATGGAAATTGAATGAAGTATTCCACACATACTATATCCAGTTAAAGAGGGTTCTTGGGGTTGTCCCTCTTATGACGTCGAACACCCTGTACCGGTTCAGACCCCTCATGAATTTTTGCGCAAATCGAAACTTTATTTATATCACTACGTGTGTAGAAGAGTATAAAGAAGAGCTCCAGTCATACTATAATCTCACAGAGGAGGAACTCAAAGAGATAACTAAAGATTGGTCTGTAGAACTCCTTATCCCTGTTAACCCCACAGAAATGTCTGATCCCAAACTAATTGGCTACTTGGAGGCCACTCATGAAGAGAATGATACACCTGGACCTAGCAGAAGGAAGAAGACTGAAGAGGTACAAAACTTGAGCAGTGCATCAGACAAAACTACTTCAGAATCACCTAGATGAGGAGATAATGACGAAGTAGATAAAGAAGAGACCAATGGAAAAGAAGATTAGAAGAAGAAAGGTGAAGTAACACCACCTAGGGATCCTCTTGATGAGGTTGATCCCTATAAGAAAAGAAAGGTTTCCCCCAAGAAACCTACCTCACGGATGAAATCCAAAGCCACCAAGACTAAGCTTCAGACTATGCTCACGCTTGATGACTTCAATTTCTTCTTCGCAGACATATCAGATGATTCACAAAATATTATGAAAAAAACTGAAGCCAAGAAAGTATCCATGTATGAAAAACTTGAGACAGAACTAAGAGGGGTACAACAGGGCCTTCAATCCAGCCGCACAGTATCCATTGCACCCATGCCATCAGAAGAACCATAGTTGGGAGATGATCCTGCCCAACTCTGCAAAATAGTTGATGCGATCGAAGTTCGCCTTCATCGAGCACAATAAGAGAAAGAACAAGCCATGGTGGCCCTAAAGAAAGCACAACAAGAAGTGGTAGAGCAACGCTGAGTTTCACAATAGGAGAAGGATGACCTCCACACCAAGTTCGAAGAGGAGAGAGCACAATTCAAGTAAGAGAAAGAGAATTTTCAGTGGATCAGCTCAGAGTCAAAGAAGTAGTCATCACAACACTTCGCTCTATGAAAATCTTAGAGAAAAAGGTGGAAGAACCAGTGGATAATCAAGTAGCATAGCTTATGGAAGCTATCCAGTAGCTTCAACAAAGAATCATGGACCTAAAGCTACAAACAGTTCCAAGTACCTCGCAGGACATGAGAGACCAAAGAGAAGCCCATGCCCAAAGTGCAGTTGAGAGGATCAGGGCATTCACTCTAGAATGTAAAAAACTTAGCAGTAGAAGTGAAAAAACCTATGAGCGACTTAATGAAGACCCTAAAATAAAGGAATTGAAGTCACAGCTCCAGGAGGCAAAGTAGCAAGTAGTGACAGTACAAGCGTAGTTGAAGCTCTTGTCAGAATTTGAAAGGATGAAGCGATCCTAAGAACAACGCACTACTCAACAACAGCTTCAGACCATACAGAGAAAATTCATGGAAGTGGCTCAGAGGATCCAACCAGTCCAAGATGAAGCACTCCAACTGTTTGAAGAGATTGAAGGTCGAGGAGAAGAACTAGGGAAAGTAGTCACTGGAGTCAAATAGCTCTTAGAGGGACCTGTCAATGAAGCAGTCATCCAAGAGTTTGTCAAGCAGGAGGCCTTGGCGCAACAACAAGTCAAAGCATCTCGAGCCAAGCTCAAGGATTTTGAAGCAGAGCTACCCAGAACAGAGTGACTTGGGATGAGTCACAGGTGAGTGTTGGGGGAATGTTGGCCCTTCACCAGGTTTTGAGGATCCTTGGTCATGTTTGACCTATTTTGGGACTTCGACGGGATGTCAAAGGCAGAGAACAAGTTGAAGCAGATATCGTGGGATCTCGACCCCTTGTTTAGGGATTTTTGGGTTTTGGGCTTATGTAACAAGTATGGGGATGTCATCCCAAGGGTTTACCGATGTTTATTCCCTTTTTGTAACGTATAAATATAAGTCTAGGTAGTGTAAGAAAAAAGAGAAGAGAGAGGCTTGGTACCTAGCCAAAGTGCTAAGTGAAAATTGTAAATGATTTGTGCATACTATGTTGAGAACTTGCAGAGCTAAGTGAAATTGATTGTAAGAGAATGTGTAAAGGATTTGTGCTATAATCTATCTTGGGGAAGGAGTGTTATCGGATAAATCGGTAGGTGCGGACACTAACAGATCTCCCTAGATCCACCTGGATAGGACATGACTCTTTCTCTAAGTTATGGTCATTGAATCTACTACTAAGAAGGAAAGAGTGTCATACATTTATATCACTTCCTTAGGTATCTGTTGTTCCCGCTTCGCTCTGGTGCTCTTGTGAAATCAGGTCCAATACTACACAAACCAACCCAAGTGAATATGTCAAAGTATATCCAATGTCAACCTATGCATATGATCAAGGAGTTATGCAATAAAATAAGAGTGATTTTATGGGAAAGGGACATGTTGTTGTATTATATTAAATGAAAGTAGAAGGTACAACCAGATCACCTTGATGTCGCAAGCTTCCTTTCAGTGACCCTTGGTTCCAACACACAAACTTGCTCTACATTTGCATGAAGAAGATCCAATACAACTTGATAGACCAAATAGAGTTTTCAGGCTTCAATCCAAGCAGATTTCTTCACACAATTCTTTCACCAATTCTTCATTGAATCTTGCTTAACCTTTTCCATGAGAAACCTTTCAATATATAGGAGAAGGAGAGATAGTTAAATGGATGAGGATGATCCAACTAAATATGAGAAGTCAGTAGGATGTCAACCATGCAAATGCCAATTCATTTTCTAGAAGATTCCCTTCTAGAACCTTCGTGACCTATTCTCTTTTTCAAGCTTTGAAACGGGTTCGCACCCTACCTATAGAGAATACTGCAAATAGTTCACACCCTAAGTTTGAGTTGCCTGCAAGAATGAAGGATTTTTGCACCCTATAACATAGGCAACCTGTGAACTCATCTTAAAAATATGCTTTTTGGAAGAAGATAGCAGTCACTTTTCTCAGGCAAAAAGTCCTTGTGGGAGCCTGAATACATCACTTGTAGAGACATCACTAGAGTGACCAAAATAATGTGTAACAGAATGCCCCCCAAAGTATGAGGTTGAAACTTGTGACAGCCAAAATACATTGTAAAATGTGTGTGTGTGTGTCAGAAACAAGGAGCGCGCCTAATCGGAAACCTGTAAACAACCAAGCATCTGTAGAATATAATATTAGATCTGAGGTAGGCATTCCCATGCTCAGATCATAAATGAATGGAATCATAAACGTAGGTCATGGCCAACAATCATACACCATGGATCCATGTCATGAAAATGCTACATAGCCACCAGGAATACACTATGGATCTATGTGAGAAGACTTGAATTAAGACATAGCCACATGACATACAAAGAGGATCTATGTGCGAATGCAAATCATACATACTCCATCACAGCCTGGATCAAAAAGATGAGACCCAGGGTCTTCAATCCCGTCACCTGAATGTACAAATCTAGCCATGTGATTACATGTGTTGAAGTCGAACATGGTAGAAACCACTTGATTATCGGTCATTGATGAAAATCATTAACAAGTGTGAGGGAAATCACCATTGATGTCAATGACTCCCAAGGTATCGAAGTACAATCTGAATGAATGTGAATAAATGAGTTGAAGTCAAGCACTTAGTAGAATCTTTCAATCAGGGATCAATGATGTGAAACCCCTTGTCGAAAGTGAAGAGACATGTCATTAAGGCATGCAGGTTCCAAGGTACTAAATGATTTCTAAGTCTCATTTCTAGATAATGAGTTGGAGTCAACGGAAAAAGACTCGTCACAGGAGGGCCTTGATGTATCCCCCATCAATGACACGAAATAAGAAATAGATGTTGAGGGTGAAACAAAGTATGAACAAGGGTTGAAATGGACACAGGGAAGGCCGACATAGTAAGAATGGACAACTGCAGATGGTCGACTCAATAGAGGGCTCATTTGAACTTCTCTTGAACATATGAATGACACGACCAAGGACTTGGCAGCACTGAATCAAAGATGACCCAAGATATGACCTTGTAGCAAGTCGAACGAGAGACAAATGGATTTCCCAACCTAGATTCAAATGACGAATGGGGGTGTCATGTTCAAGAGCGACGCTTACTGCCATTAATACGAATACAAAAACATATCCCTTTCCCAAAATTTCCCCCACCATTTCTAGTGAGTACCACTTTATTTTTACACAATCTTAAGAAGGATAACATATGCTTGTTGATGTAAGCTCATCCTTTAGATGAGTCCCTCGGATTATATCTAACAAACCCTAGGAAGGAATGGTTATGTCCCATTACGGGTCTTTTGATGTTTGTTTAATGAGTCCAAGGATAGAAAAATCGAGGGTTTTTCACGTTTTGAGAGTCTGAAAAACACTTAAAAAGAACTCTCTCAATTCCTTTTTCATAAAAGAGTTTGACGAGACCGAAAAAGCGATAAACTATCACCCGTCGAACGTTTTTTTCAAATACTTTAACGAGTGTGAAAAGAACAAGATCGCTCGGCAATCTTTTCATTTTTATGGAGCGTGAAAAGAGCTTAAAGGATACTCCCTTACGTTCGTCATTTTCATGTTACCATGACAAGTACGAAAATATGAGAAAAAGTATACTTGGTTACATTCTCATATATTTTCGAGCACGAGAACGAATGAAGACTGAGCTCGAGGTTTTTCCTAAAAAACCTTAAAAAGTAGTCGTACATGCGAAAAAAAGAAAAACACATGTACCCCCTCGTTCGGACTTTGAAGTTGCTATATCTGCAAAAAACCATACTCACAAGGCTATTAGGGTATTAGGTTTTATAAACAAAGCAATAAAAATAGTATAAAAAATCAATAAGAAATAGTAAAAAGTGAATAAATATGGGTGAAAAGGAATTTTTACCATTTCATTGTTACTTTGCCCAAAAACTTGTCCAACATACCTCATTTTCCCCCAAATTTCTTTGCTCAATTACGGGAGGCACAAGTGATCATTCGGCGGATGGTTTCAGCCAACGAGGTGATCTCTTCATTCTCCAACTTTTCCATGGTTTATTTTTTGTTTTTATTAGCAATTTTTAGGGTTTTGAGTCCATTTTAGGGTTGGAACATGTGCTCAAGAATTCTCGCAGGTGGTCCATGCAGGACCTGCGAGACTCTAATATTCTTGCAGGTGGGCTTCAGGGCACCTATGAGAATCTTTCACTATGCAAAAGGTTCACCTGCGAGGGATGAAAAATGGATTTTAATGTGTGGTTTTTCTCAATAAAAATTATGCTAGAGTTTAAAACAAGTTGTTGACTTCCCTTTCATGGTTGTTTTGCAGGTGTTTGACCATCACAATGTTGGAATGGAGAGAAAGAGAACATGAGGAGGAGGATGCCATTGTTGGGAATGACGCGGGTACTGTTGTTGTCCTCCGAGAATGTGGGCTCTTGAAATTTTTTAGGATCCCAGGCATGAGAGCCCAACTCAGGTTGTTGGAATACCTGGTCCATAGGTGGGACATGGATCAATAGTTATTTCATGTGGGAGTCCATATGATAACACTAGATATCGAGTATATCTATTTTCTGATGGGGTTGTCATGACGTGGATACCATGCTACTTTGACCGGAGGTAGAGGCGGCGGACTTCCTATGAGTGAGTATGTTCGCCAATATTGTGTTCCCAAGGAAGAGAGAAGCAAGGGTAAGGTTTCCATCTGGGGTGTCCAATATTTGACCCTATGGACTATCATGTTTACTATTGCATGCATGGTTGGGAGCGTAGCTCCGCACATGGCTCTCCAGAGCTATTTCCAATATGCCATAGAGTGCACAAAGCCTCGGGTTTTTAACTGATCAAACGCAGTTCTCTGCAGTATGAAGAGACAACTGACGAGAGTGCAGAAAGGGTGACTTGAAGAAGTTTGGGTACGGGTCACTTTTGGTGTCATTCTTCCTCGAGAGGGTCCCACTACTGCGACTACAAGTTGATTGGGGTTTACCGGCCCCACAGGATCCAAGGTTGCTGAGGTGGTGTAACCTCATGGCTCGACACGTAGCAAGGCCTATAATCAAGTATAATGATTCATTTTTTGACTGGTTGAGGACCCAGATGCTGAAGATCGATGACTACGCATATGCCGATTTGGATTTCCTAGGGTATCTAGATTTTTTCCTGCCTGAGGATGCTCAGTGGGGTGACTTAGGTGAGAAGTACACATTTTGTTCTTTTTAAATCTTTTTGCAAATTTTATCATATGAAATGTTTTTATGTTTATCCAAGGACTAATCAAAAAAAAATTGATGACATAGATGTGGGGCTGTATCGACCTCCAGGAACATCTCTCATTCAAAGGCAAGGAGAAGTGGCTCCAGTGGTGAGATGGAATGTTGAGGACTATGAGGCAGTGGAATAGAACTTAGAGGGGTTGACTGCGGATGCCCTGGACATTGCTATTTTGGAGATCCCGAGACATTACCAGTGCCATACTGTGGGCGTGTTCGATTCTCTCAGTCGACTGCTTTGTAGGGTAGCCCGGGAAGTTGTGTGTTATCATGAGCATCATCCGTGATGTTATTTTGTAGAAGCTATAGGCTTCATATTTTGAGATTTTCATCCTTGGACAGAAACTTTTTGTAAAAACTTGTGATCGTTATATACATATATATGGCTTCTATCATCTTATTTTGTGTTGTGTTATACATGATGTGTGATTGGCTTATAAATGTCCCAAATGTTTGTATAACACATAGTTATCTAAGGCATCAGTCAATGTATTTAGACATCTAGGAATGTGTTGATATTCGATATAATCAAAATAACGTTCTAAGAGGAAAATTCATAAATATACCCGTAATAAAGTAGGACTTTGGATAGCATAGACATTACTTAACTGTAGTACTACTAGCTGCGAATCGAGTTGTATAACCAGGTGGCGGATATCAAGCGAAATAGCATCAATCAACAATTCGATGATGGCGCTATATTCTGCGATATTATTGGTCGCACAACCGAGGCACACACCTCGTAGACTGATAAGTTTGTTTGTAGGTGCATAAATTGCCCATGCAGCAGAAGCAAGGTTCTGAGTACTACGAATAGCGTCATCGGTGAAGCCAATGTGGGGTAGCGAAGAATCTGACATCTGGAAACCAAGGACAATGCAAGATAAGCGGTCGAGGGCAGAGACCAAATAACGAAAAAGCATACTAAAGTAACACACAAAAAGTATGATACAATAAAATACAAGCACTCATGCACAAGTGATCTTAAGCATAGTACTTCTTTAAGTACAACCCATTTTTGGGTTCACTCAAAGGGATACCGTCGTAGTCCACCAACTCGTAAGCTCCTTTCTTCAACACTCATCTGATGATATAAGGACCTCGCCACATAGCTTCAAATTTTTCGGCTCCTAGCATATCCTGATCTTGTTCGTAAAGGAGAACCAGATCACCTTCGGAGAAAACGTGTGGATTGACATATTTTTCATATTGGAATTTGACGTGTTTCTTCTGGGCTTCTATAACTAGGGTGGCATCGCGACAAGTTTTGTCTAGTTGCATGAGATACAACAGATGCTCTTCTTCGGCATAAGTGTTTGGGAGAAGTTCAACGGCTAGTTTTAGAGAAGGTATCTCACATTCAATTGGCAAGATGGATTCTAGACCATAAACTAACTGGAAAGGTGTAAACCCAGTAGCAGGCTTAACGGATGTTCGGTAAGCCCACAATGCTGAAAACAACATCGTGTGCCAACTCATTTTGTGAATCCCTATCATTCGTCGAAGCATGGTAATGAGAACTTTGTTTATTGCTTCAACTTGGTCGTTCGCTTGTGGGTAATAGGGTGTTGAGTTTTCATGGTGAAGACCCAAATTTTCGATGAGTTTAGACATCATGAAGTTTCTAAAGTGGCTACCGTGATCAGTAACGATAGCTTGAGGAACACCAAACCGAGTAATGATGTGATTGAATGTGAATAATGTTGCAGTCTTTCCAATATTGTCGAATGTTGGCATTGCTTTAGGCTATTTCGTAAAATAATCTATGGCTACAATAATGTATCCATGCCACCCAGCCGAGTGAGGGTGACATGTCATGAAATCGATACCCCATTTCGCAAAAGGACCAACGGAGACCACAGGGTGTAGAGGAGCAGGGTGTGATCATATTTTGTTGTTGTAGGTTTGGCAAGCGTGGCATTTTTGGACAGCGATTATACAATCGTTGAATAAAGAAGGCCAAAAATACCCCGCTCGTAAGATCTTTTGGGCAATAGCATACCCAGACATATGACCACCACATGCTCCAGAATGGCAGTCATTCAGGGATTTCTTGGCTTTGTCAAATGTGAGGCAGCATTGAAAAACGGAGTCAATCCCACGACGATAAAGAGTATCACCGAGGATAATATAATGATGGGCTTTGGTAGCGTATTCGACAACGGTCAGTGCTAGAAAAATCGAGCCGGAAAGTGTGGGTCTGGAGATATATGATGATATCCCCATACCAAAGGTCATCGGAACTGATCAGGAAAAGGGATTCATCGGGTAATGAATCTTCTGCTACATTTTCAGTCTCAGAACAGGGAAGGTCGCATATCAACTCGACAAACACCAAGGATTTCTTGGACTTAGCACGTTCAAATTCTAGTTCAAACTCCTAGAATATTACAATCCATTTGGAGTATTTTCCCCCTAGCAATTGGCATGTAAGAATGTGTTGCATAGGGTTGCAGTTGGAAATCAAAGTAGTCTTGAGTAAAAGGATATAGTGCCGGAAACATTGAACAACTTGGACGACGGCCAAGGCCAGTTTTTCAACATGTAAATACTTGGTTTCGGTAGTCGTGAGACTCCGACTCAAATAATAAATGGCATGCTCGTCATGAGAATCATCCTCCTGAACGAGAACCATAGCGATGATATAGTCTAAGGCTACGAGATAAAGGAAATAATCCCGATGGTAATCAGGTGGGAAGAGTAGTGGGGTATGAGTTAAAGACAGCGTCAAAGCTTCAAAAGCCTTGTTAGCAGTGGTATCCCATACGAACTCGGAACCTTTCTTGAGCAGTCGAGTAAATCCAAGAGTTAGCTCAGCATAGTTCGGGATGAAACGACGGAGAAAGTTTGCCTTCCCTTGCAAAATTTGTAGCTGGTGAATTGAGGAAGGAGGAGGAGGAAGATTGAGAATCTTCTCAACCTTCAAAGGATCTACCTTGATCCCTTAACGTGAAACAATAAAGCCCAGAAGTCGGTCGAATTCTACGCAAAAAATACATTTGTGTGGGTTTAAGCATATATGGTAGAACCGACATCGGAGGTGTGTGGGATGATCAACACAGCGCATGGAATGAGTTGGTAAGTCATCGAGATATGGATGCACAATGTGATTTATATCATGAAAGGCATAAGACATAGCACGTTGACAAGTTGCATCGACATTCTTTAAACCGAATGGAAGTTTTCGGTAGGCGAAAGTGCCCCAAGGAAAAATAAAAGTGGTCTTGTGTTGGTCTGCAGGTACGATATTGATTGGATTATATCCAGAGAAACCATCCATCAGAGAGAATATTTCACTTTCGGCACAATCGTCGATGATCTGGTCAACGAAGGGGGTAGGAAAGTTGTCTTTAGGACAAGCTTTATTAATGTCTCTGTAATCAACGCACATGCGGATCGTACCTTGTTTTCTGTTAATCAGAACAAGATTGGAAACCCATTCAGTTAGAGCCACAGGGTAAATAAAGCCAGCTTTGAGAAGTTTCTCAACTTCAAGCTTGATAGCGGCTGCTTTACGTGGGTGGACCGGACGAAGTCGTTTCCAGACAGGTTTAGCGCTCAGGTATGTCTTAATCTCATGTACAACAATGTCAGGGTCAATACCCGACATTTCTTCATAGCTCCATGCGAAGACGTCACAAAATTATTGGAAAAAAGACTTGTAGGTGACAACTTTGTCATGGGAACACGAAGCTCCGATATGCACATTTTCGACAACTCCAGGTTTTATGGATATGTCAAGGGGGATGGTGGGTGAGATATTACTTAAGTTCCCTTCGTAGAACATATCATGTGTAGACTCAGGAGCGGGAGAAATGACGACAACGGTCAACGGGGTCAAGATCCGTTGGTAACTCTCGATGGTGTGTTGTTCCAGGAAGATAATAGAATGATGATGTCCATTGTCCCAAGGGTATCTTCCATGGACATAATAGACATAATCATTTCGTCGGTAGGAAAAATGACACGGAATGGATCCGGAGATAAATCACCAAGAGAGGGGGTAGAAGGGGTTGTCGATTGAATGGCTTGATAAGTGGATTCGACCGGACTCAAAGGCATTTGGTCACCATAACGAAGATGATCGTTGGGGTTGGGTACTATCCACGGGTCATAAGACGCAGGGGTTTCTCGAACAGAGGTGGAAATCATATTGATCGAGGCGACGAACGGATGTGGAACATTGGGTGGTGGAATGGGAAAAGTACCCATCAAAGAGGAATCTTTAAGAAGACCAACACCGACATTCTCATATCCAAGGGGTGTTTTTGAAATGAAAGGTACGTTGTCGGTACGTGCATCGAAGTGAAAGAAGGCTAAATGGTCCATTGTAATTACTCTTCCTTGATGTGGGAAATGTACAACATGGAAAAGAGTGGACACAACTGCACTCATGGAATCGATCCAGCTATGGCCAAGTAGAAGGTTGTAATCGAGAGGAGCGTCAAAGACCTCCACTTCAACGTTGACTATTTTTCCTTCTAACGTAATAGGAAATTGTTAAGCCCTAATATTGG
>CBVK0105758727.1:0-15161 GCA_900067695.1 Picea abies
ATAAATAAAATAACATTACTAATGTAATATGCCCCAATTAAGGGGTAATGAGACACTATTTAGGGCTTAATAGATACAATACCTTCTCGTCTATGTACGCACCCTAATATATTGTCATCCTGTGTACTGTACGCACCCTAATACACTATCAACCCGCCTATACCTCATAAGCTAGGGTTTTTTAGTATTTGTTGTAATTCTGAAACTTTCGTCGTCAAACCTTCGTACTACCTCAGACTTTCGCAACTTCATATGTATCAATGAGTACTTGCAATAAGTCTTACACAACAAAAGATATTCAATGTGTTCAAGTGTGATTAAATGAGAGAGCCTTCCCTCTTATTTATACTTTCATATAGCATCCTACTTTCCTTATTTTATGTAGTTCTCCATTAACTTAATTACTTAAATAATTTCTTTTTCAAACACTTTGATTTTTGGGGGCTTCTAGATGACTCATGAGGGTCCTCCAACTTCACATGTCCATAAATCTCTAACCGTGAGGAGTTATGTGACGTTCCACATACCCCCAGAGATGGCATAACAAGTAATATCCATCTAGGATAGTTTCACTAAAAAAATCATTGAACTTCATCTCATTATTCCACAATTAAGCATGGGTTCTCTAACCATACTTCTAGTATAACTCAATCCACAAAGTGTCTTCCCATGAGAGCTTTCACCATAAGGGGACCACTTTGGAGTTCATCCATTTGTACTTCTTATCAACCATGAAAAGACAATAATGAGTCATCTTTACATAAAACAAACTTGGGTCCATTACCCAAACCTTTGTGCTACTGGAATTTTCCACTGGACTTTCTTCAAGGGTTGACAACAATGACAACCAACCTTAATCAACAATGAAGTGTTATTCCAGTGGAAAAATAGGACACATGTCTTGGGAATTCCCCGAGAGAAATAAAGAAGAAGGATTTGAATCTCATATTTCAGAAGCGCAGAGGTGAAATGTTGAGGCAGAAGGTGCAGAAGATGGGAGATCCTTGATGATGAAGAAGGTTCTCTTGAAGCCTGAGCAAGAAGGGGAAAAGCCAGTGGAGAGGAAAAGTTTGTTCTGCTTGCAAGACCAAAGATAGGGTATGAAAGGTGATAATTGACAGTGGGAGCACTGATAACTTGGTATTCATAGAAATGGTGGAGAAGTTGGATCTAGAGACAATTTCACATCCAAATCTATATAGAGTCTCATGGTTGCAAAAAGGACACCAGGTAATGGTAACTAAACAATGTCAAGTTGAATTTAAGATAGGGGGATATAGAGATGAGATTTTGTGTGATGTAATTCCCATGGATGTATGTCATGTATTGTTGGGGGGACCATGGCAATTTGACAGAAATGTCATTCGTGATGGGAGAAAAAATACTTATACCCTGGAGAAAAATGGTAGAACACACATGTTACTACCAATAGAGGATAATAAGGTGAAGGGAGAATCCAACACAAGTATACTTCTCATGAGTGGGAAGGAACTCCTAAGTGAATTCAAGAAGGAACATGAGATGCAATTTGTTGTGGTGAGGAATCCCAGAGCCATCCTTACAAGTACTTCTATTGATGATCTGCCTAAACAAATTCAGGAGTTGTTAGAAACTTTTGTTGACATAGTAGTGGATGATTTACCTCGCTCATTGCCACCCATCAAGAGTATCAACCATCACATTGATCTCATACCAGAAGTGGGTCTACCAAACAAAACATCATACAGATTGATGCCTCAATAGAATGAAGAGGTAAAGAAACAAGTCCAGGATTTGATGGACAAGGGTTTAGTCAGAGAAATATTGATTCCATGCACAGTACCAACTGTGTTGAGTCCGAAAAAGGATGGAGAATGGAGAATGTGTACAAACTCAAGAGCCATAAACAAAATCACATCAGGTACATATTTCCTTTTCCCATGATGGATGACTTAATGGATTGTTTGAGCGAAGCAAATTATTTTTCAAAAATAGACCTGAAAAGTGGATATCACCAGATAAGGATGAGAGAAGGTGATGAGTGGAAAACAACCTTTAAAATGAACGGAGGGTTGTAAAAGTGGCTTGCTATTCCATTTGGCTTGACAAATTCCCCAAGTACTTTTATGAGGTGGATGAATGAGGTATTAAAAGATTTTATTGGTAAGTTTGTGATTGTATATCTGGATGATATATTAGTCTTCAGTAAAACTGAAGAAGAGTATTTGAGGCACTTAACATTATTAATGAGAAGATTGCAGTGGTAGAAGATGCTGATAAATCTAAAGAAATCCTCTTTTATGAAGACAGAACTTATTTACTTGGGTTTTTTAATCTCTTCAAATGAATTGAATATGGATCCAGAGAAGGTGAGAGCAATCAGAGAATGGCCATAGCCAAGGATCATATTTGAGGTGAGAATATTCCATGGATTAGCAAGTTTCTATCGGAAGTTCATTAGAAATTTCAGTGGTATTTGTATGCAAATATTAGATATGATGAGAAAGAGACACAAGTCTTTTATGTGGAAAAAAGAAGCTGAGAAAAGTTTGAGGATATTAAAGGAGAAGATAATAGAGCAATCGATTCTGGTCTTGCCATATTTTGGGAAGACGTTTCAAGTACAATGTGATGATAGTGGAGTAGCAACTGGAGCAGTCTTGAGCCAAGACAATAGGCTTGTTGCATATTTCAGCAAGAATTTGAATGACACCAAGAGGAGGTAATCCACATATGATAAAGAATTTTATGCAGTAATTCAAGCCTTAAAGAAATGGAGGCACTATCTTGTTCCAAAAGAATTTGTTTAGTACAACAATAATCAGGATTTACAATTCATAACTAGATAGGAGAAGTTAAATCAAAGACATGCCAAGTGGATAGAGTTTATGAAAAAATTCACTTTTGTCATTAAACATATTTCTAGTAATGATAACAAAGTTGTTGATGCATTGAGTAGGAGATGTCTAATTCTACAAGAATTTCAAGTGAAAACCTTAGGGTTCGAAGACCTTAAGGAAATGTATTGTGATAATCCATAATTTAAAGAGGCATATGAAGCATGTGCAAATATTTTTCTTAGAGACATAAGTCAGTGGACAAAGTATCTGATTCAAGATGGATTATTGTTTAATGGTAGCCAGTTGTGCATACCAAAGTTCTCAATGAGAGATAATTTGTTGAAGAAAAAACATAGTGGAGGTCTAGCAAGACATTTTGGCCATGAAAAGACATTTGCACAATTGAATAACTCATACTATTGGCCAGGTATGAGGGAAGAATTGAAGCAATTTGTAAACAAATGTAAGATTTTCCAGTATGCAAAAGGAAAGCGACAAAACACTAGGTTGTATCACCCATTGCCTATTCTAGATAGGCCTTGGGATGAACTAAGAATGGATTTCATGTTGGGATTACCAAGAACACAAAGGGGAAGAGATTCCATATTCGTTTTATTTGATATATTCTCAAATATGGCACACTTTATCCCATGCTAGAAAACTAATGATGCAACACACATTGCAAATCTGTTTTTCAAGGAAGTTGTGAGACTTCATGGGTTTCCCATGAAGTGTATTGTCTCAGATAGAGACACTAAATTTCTTGTTCATTTTTGGAGGACACTATGGAAGAAAATAGGGATGAAACTCTCCTTCAGTTCAACATATCATCCTCAAACAGATGGACAAAATGAGGCGGTAAATCAGAGTTTAGGAAATTTGTTGAGGAGTCTGGTCACTGAACATCATAGTCAGTGGGATCAGATTCTGTCACAAGTAGAGGTTGCATATAATGACTCACCAAACAAGAGATATTCCATTCCATATAGTATATGGAATGAAGCCAAGACGAGTATCAGAGTTGATATATTTGGAGCAAAGTGAATTTAGAAGCATTGGAGTAGAAGACTTCGTTGTAGAAATGAAAAAGATTCATAATCAGATGAAAGAGAAGTTGCAGAATAACAATAGTGATTATAAACGTAGAGTTGTTCAACATAGGAGAGACCTTCAATTTGGAGTGGGAGATCAAGTTTCGACAGATCTTAGGAAAGAAAGGTTCCCAAGGGGAACATATAACAAACTGAAAATGAAGAAAATAGGATCGTGCAAGATCCTAAGGAAATTTGATACAAATTCTTATGAGATAGAGCTGCCAGAGGATGTGGGTATATCTCCCATATTCAACATTTCAGACCTGTACCCTTACAGGTAGGATGACACAAGAGGATTAGAATATCAAAAATACGTCCAGTGGGAGAAGTAGATTCCTATAGCAGAAAATCCATAGATGGAGGAGTTCATAGATCGAAGGATTGGTAAGAAGAGTAGGATGAAGACTTATTTTCAGTATTTGGTAAAGCATAAAGGACACCCAATAGAATATGCGAGTTGGGTAAATGAAGAAAATATTCAAAAGCATGGAAATTCAGTGCAGGAGCTCATGGAAAAGAGTCCATGATTTTTTCTCCAGAGGAGTATGATGCAGGAACATTATCATCAACATGAAAGTGGAGGAAAACTCAGTGCCCTAGCATGCATTTTGAAGTGATTTTTAATTTTAGGATGGCGTGTCATGTGAATATCTCGAAAGGATTTTAATTAAAGGAATTCTTAAATGATAAGAGGTTGAACCATCATGTGAGATCGATGGAGATTGTATTTTATTTAATGTAGATAATAGTAGTACAGATCTGAAGCATTCTCTCTTATCTGTTTGTACCCATCACTTATTGTAATAAAGACTCATTCGTTGAAATATTTTACTTTGATAAGATAGCACTAAGGTAGTCTGAGGGAAAAATATCTATGAGCCCTTCTTGTATAAATATATGTATTGTATGCCCAAACGAGGTTGTTTTTGGCACAAGGGAAGAGCCAAGGGTCAATGCTACAACAACGCACCAAAAAAACCCTAACTATCGGCCCTTTGGGAAACACCTGCAAAGCAGATGAAGTCTCACTTGAGGTAGAGGCAGGGGTGGTTGCAGGAATTAGATGTCTGCAACCTTAGCTGGGGCATAGATATGTGATTCTAACACTTAACAAAGCACTCAACAGTTAACATTCATCAATATCCAATCTTAGTTACAGCAGAGTTAAATCCTAATTATAGAGTATTCAGATCTAATGTATTTAAGCACTAATCAAGTGTAGATAATTCATATCTAACATCTATCCATATTATTAAGCACTAAGAATCAACAGATCTATCTGTCATTCATCTATATTAAAGAACTAAGCAAGTAAACACATAAAAATATCAATACATCACACAAAGCATAGCAACACAACATGTACGTGGTTCACCCCCACCCTGGGGATACATCCACCAACTCTTCTCTTCTTTATTATATTTGGTCAAGCTTCTTATAGGCACATAGAATCCAAGTTCTACTCCGCAGAAGACAAGAGATTTGTGCGCACTCTCCCAGATCTTCCTTCTTCTAGCTAGGGTATAACACAAAGCCTTCACACAGTCTCTTACAGTTACTTGCACTAGCCTTGCAAGCCTCACACAGTATGCACAAAGCACTTACAACTCTTGATCACATAGATCTAGCTCTACCACTTAGAACTTTGGCCTACTAGGTTTTTCGGTCTCTACGTCTCTCTCTTACATCATCTAACTACTTATTTATACATTACAAAATAGGCCTAAACATGGGTAAACCCATGGTCTGACATCCCATACCCATTACATAATCTCGAATCCCAAAAATATCCCTAAAAGGGGCTGAGATCCTGTGATCTCTGCTTCATCTTGCTCTTCTCCTTCGATATCTGTCGAAGTCCCAAAATTAGGTCAAACATGACCAAGAATCCTCAAAACTTGGTCAAGGTCCAATAGGCCCCCAACACTCACCTGTGACTCGTCCTGAGTCACTCTGATATGACTAGTTCTTCTTCAAAATCCTCGAGCTTGGCTCAAGCTTCTTCAACTTGTTGTTGTGCCATGGCTTCCTATTCAGTGAACTCTTGTATGGCTGCTTCATTGAAAGGTCCCTCTAGGCATTGTTCAGTTGCAGTGATGACTTGCTCCAGTTCTGCTCCTCGGCCTTTGATCTATGTGAACAGTTGGTAAGCCTCATCCTAAACAGTTTGGAGCCTCTAACTCTGCTCTGAATAGTGTGGACCTACTGCTAGGAAGTGCACTGCTCTTGTGATCACTTCATTATTTAACCAAGGTTGTTATAGTGTGCGTAGGCCTGTGCGGTGGAATAAATCCTACACTGGTAATCAAAGAGGGCATGTGCGAATCCATTTCAGGGTCTAGAAAGGCCCCGAAGAGTTGATTTGGCTTAGTCATTTGAAGATCCTTGATTGAGAGGTCGCTTAGCCATGGGAGAAAGAGGGGTTTTGCATCAAATATCCACCTTGTATTTCATGTGTCCTTTTTGAAGAAGGTGGTTCAATGAATTTCCCAGTTCATACCAACCTTCCCAAACTTAAGGAAGAAGGGTCCATTTTGTTATAAGTAGAGTGATTATTTTCCACGTGAGGGTGCTAACTATGCTAGTGCACTATTTGGTAAGTCCTTATAGAATGGAAGTATACACAACCCAAATATTCCACCTAGGAGACATAAATGATTTTAGACCATATTCAACATACCCAACCTTGAGCACAACAATCATATTCAAGGGTGTAGGTATCTTAGGGCCTTGTCCTAACCTCCCTATAATGGAGTTATTAGGATTTAGTGAATAAATGTACGAGACAAATTTCTTTGAATAATTAAAATTACGTATTCAACGTGTTGTTACTCAATGTAAAAGGGTTGTGTTTATTTAACAAGGCCAACTAGGTTATTGGTACTACTTAATGATGGGACCACATATGGTTATGTTTTTGCTTGTGAGAAACTATTTATAGAGGTGGAAGGTTATGTAATAATTTCATCAATTAGTATTTTTATTTGATTGGAGCTCTACTCAATTGGAGGTTCCCTCCTTGAAGAGGCATGTGACCATTCATTTCTTTCTCGATTACCAATATGAGGGTTTATACTCTGTAGGTTCGTTACTCTTATTTCTCCTATTTTATTTTATGCAATTTACTTTCCTTTCGATATTACAAATAATTATTGTTTCCATTAATCAAGTATACTATATTATTTCTAATTAAAATTATTTTTTTATAAGATAAAACTTTCTCTTAAAGTTTGTGTACACATGACGTCCGTCTAATAAAAATTTACAATATAATTTGTGCAAATATGGCATGTTTTTGTTATAAAATGTCCCTTATTTACGCTCATTTAATTTATGAAATTTAACCACTAATCTCCCCAACATGGTTAAAAGGTGGCTCCTGTTATTGTGAAAAATTTCATATAAATGACATAGAACTGGCCCTATTGTGTTCAAACAATAGGCTTATTTTATATTATAAAATGCCCCAAAATATCTCTGTTTATGGTTTAAATTAAACCCCTTTTTGCATGATATTTTTCTCTCCATTTGCATGGGGAAGGATCTCTTACTGTGTAAAAATGTGTCCTCTATTTGAGTTAAAAACATGCCCATTCTTATTTAGTTACAAATAATAGTTGAGACATAAAAATTTGTAAAAAATATCTTTTAAATATACACCCCCTAAGAAAACAAAATAATATAATATCTCAAAAAAATTGGCGTTATGGTTAATTCAAAGAGAATTGAGGGTGGTGAAGATGATTAAGGAGAGATTGGGAAATATGAGGGTAGGAATATCTTAGTCAATATGACATTAACAAGGTTACATTTGGTGTTTCCATGGGTAAACGAAAGAAAAAAAAGAGACAAAACAACCTAGATGAATAGTTGATGGTGAGTTCATCCTAGGATAATATCAGGCTATCAAGGGTGAGACATATTTTAGGTACTAATGAGGTAGTGTGGGGGTGATACAATACCAAAGAAAGGGTGGAACCTACCACAAAATATAAAGGAGTGAAAGTATTGCAATGGAAAAGGAGAATGGATCGACTACTAGGTAATAATAGGGAGTAATCGATGTGCCCATATCAACTTTTGTAAAGGGTAAATGGTGTAGGGTGGTAAGGAAATGGAATGAGTTGTGTGAGTGTCATCGTTTCTTTCCATGATGATCTAATAGAATATGTGGATAAAATGAGAAATTCAAGACAACCAATCCTTGTTAAATGGAGGACCCCTTATGTTTATGTGATATGATTCAAGTCAAGAGGGACAACTAGGATGAAAAACAATTGAAATATATGGGGAAAAAATACAATAAGATGACATGACCATGAAAAGTGATAATAGACACCAATACACACCTTGATATTGGTATGGTAAACAAGGATATTTGAATAACCCTTTCCAAATGTATAATAATATTGGAGGTGAAACCCTTAAGAGAGCAAGTCAAAGAAAATATAAAGATAGGCAATGAGTAAGTAAAAAGGAACTAGAACAAATAGAATATAACCTCTCAAATATTGGAAGACAAATTGACCATAAATCCAATCTAGATCCCTTGTAACAATAAATCAATAGAATTATAATAAAACGTAGCGACGATGCCATTTAACAGATCTGGTGATCCCAAGGAAATACAACAACAAAGAAAATCCAAGATAAAGAAAGCAAGAAAGAGCATCTAGGAGGATACCAAACATTATAGGGTAATATAATTTTTGGGTTATATACCTGCAACTATCACCAAATAACCCTAAGTGGTGTATACAGAGCAAAAAAGAGGGGATTT
Organism: Picea abies; assembly: GCA_900067695.1. Taxonomy (NCBI): domain Eukaryota; kingdom Viridiplantae; phylum Streptophyta; class Pinopsida; order Pinales; family Pinaceae; genus Picea; species Picea abies. The sequence continues at coordinate 8,694 of CBVK0105758727.1, forward strand.
TTTATTATCAAAGTAACAAAGAAGGGCAATGGATTACGTGTATACAAGGATGAAATAATGTTGAAGTAGGAGTAGTACATTACCATATATGTAAGTTATGTTTTTAACTTTTTCAATGTATGTCAGCTTATTCAAATATTATATTGTAATCAGTTCTAGTGATAATCATCATGGAAAGACAAAGGTTGAAGTATTTTTTGGAGAATCTGAATTGAAAAGAATTGTTGAAGAAGGTGGGTTTTTTGGGGGTTAGGAGGAGAATTGTTCCCACTATATATTATGTTCTCAATGATTGGAATGACTTATATTTGATGCTAATTCAAATTTGTGATGTTATATGGATGTTATGATATATTTTTGTTAATATAGACTCAACTTTTAATAAACTAGGACTACAACTATTGTTATAGCCAACTCTCCCCTGATTTTTTTGTACTTAGTAGGAATATTGAAGGTATAAGAAGTGAATCACATGCTTGATACTAGAACTACCATTCTCATCACACTTAGGGACAATTTGGTTTTGGCTCAAAATAGAGTGAAGTAAAAAGTATATCAACACTTAGATCACTCTTTTGAATAGGGGGTTGGGTGTTTCTTCATCTCCATTTTTATAAACATACATATCTAAATGACAAAGGCCACCAAAAGATAATTCCAAATTTATATGGACCCTATCAAATCCTGCAACACATTGGATATGTTGTATATAGATTGGCTCTTATGGAACATTCCAATATCCATGACGCAGACCTATCGACCCTCGGGCCGAGATCCGCTCACAGGATCATTCATTACCTCCTTTGAGCCGAATCAACGCTTTCGACTCCTTGCTGGAATCTCAATTTAATCGATCCATAGGTCCTTTCGGAAGCTCTCCTATGTGAACATCACCTCCACCCTTTCATGCGACCACAATGCTATGACCAAGGCCCAATTCCAAGGGCGCTTGTCGCAAACTCATAACTCGTGAGTTCGTGACTTAAAAATTTGACTCTTCCTCCTCCAATTTTGCGATACCCGAAATGTCGATACGGGTATGGCTCTTTCTCCATCAGCTCCTTCCTTGCACGACTGCCAGCTAGGCTAAGTGCTACCACCCTTCACTACTCATCGCTTTGCGGGTTTGAGTGTCCAACCTTCGCACCTTCCCTTTATGAAACCCTGAGAAGTGATGTTGACTTTTCTTCTTGTGTTCTCACTTCTCGCGGCTTTGCGATTCGAAGGGTTGAACCCTCGTTCCCTTATCTCAAGAATCCCTGAGATGTGAGAGGTCAATGGGGTGTTGACTCCTCCCAATATGTGACATGTGTCCACCTGTCTATTTCCTGGGCCCACTTTGTGGTTCTGCCATGTGTCCCTCGTGCCCGGCTTTCGGCACTTCATGACTTCTGATGTCGAAAACAACTCCTTTCAACCTCCGAACCAATGAATGCATGAAATACGATGGGGTTCCTAATCCAACGGTCCTCTCGTGACCTAGATCCGACGACTATCCTCGCTCCTTGTGATTTCGCAACCTGGAGCACCCAACTCTTCGGCTCTCACCCTGTGAACCTTCGAGTCCGCTAGATCCCTAGATCTCTACCACCTATCCTCCTCCAATGGATGGCTGTGATTCTCTCACGACTTTGCCACTTGCAAAGTCGAAGGACTTCCTTCTCTGAACTTCGATGTTTGAATCCCTGATAGAGAGGATCTCGCGACATGTGTCCTCCTTCCATTGAATGACTCAGATTCTTTCATGGTTTCGCGACTTCAGGACTCTCGGGACAAAATTCTCGACCTCTTATCCTTCGATATGCCGAAATGGTGAAATTTCAACACGTCATTAATGCAGGTCCCACGATGGAACTTCCCGCCTTTTTGGAGTTCTCAGACTTCGTGACTTTGCGAATCCTGATGGTCATCCTTCAACTCTTAAACCAACAAAACCCCAAAATACCGAGTTCCGATGTGCTTCACCAATAACTCGTCCACACAAACTCTTTCGCCCCTTTAGGACTTCACCTTTCGCAACCTCGTGAATCTTGAGGCAAGGCTTTCAGTTCTCCAACTCCCGAAACCCTGAAATGAGATTTCGTGAGTGATCCAATGGCCCCTGTTGGTTCAAATCCTACAGCCCAATTTGTCTTGAGCTTACACTTATAAAAACACTCACCGTAACCTTCTTGCTCCTCTACAAGATCTGACGGCTTCCGGGACTTCGCGAATCCTCCATGGAGAATTCCAACAGTCCAAGGCCTCCTTAACAACTCCTACGAAATGAACAAGTATGCCTTCATGAAACTTATCCACTAGCAAACAACGTCACTGTGCCTCCTTCCGACACTTCAAGGCACTAACTCTTCTAAGCTTCTCTTCGACAACTTCAAATATCCTATCCCTCCTAAGCTTGATTGAAAAATCCTCAAGTCCTTTGGGGAAAATTCATGCGCGCACTCCTTGCGGCAATTCTTCAAATACACTCTAATTATTTGAACCTCTTTAACTCTGTGCACTCCCTGTGAAAACACTCTTTTTAACAACTCCCTCAGGTTGCAAACTCTGAGACTCTTCTCATCCAGCGCACACTTTTCATGGCTCCTGTGCTTAACTTGCACTTCTGCGAGAATGAGAACAATGCTATCCCTCCTGATCTTTCAAAGACAAAATCTGACTTCTGTCAACGCACAACTTGCGGACAATTTCACTACACTCCTTGCAAGAAAACTCTTGCTTAGATTTCAGAAATTAAACATGAAATCATTCCATACTCTCCCTCTCTTCAGATTTCAGACATTAAACATGAAATCAAACATTCACACATCAAAGCAAATGCATAACAGAGAGTAAACAAGCACATATCAATCAGCATGTATAAACACAGAAAACAATTGAACACCATGAGTCTGAACTAAAGATCTTTGTATTAAACAAAAACTTCTATACATGGGGTTCCTCTACACAGCTCTCTGCTTCTGCTCTCATATGCTCTCTTCTCATAATAATCTTACAACTATACAATGAGGGTGTCTATATCACGTTTCCCTCCTCGCTCTAAACTGTCTAATCTAAGAATTCAAGTCTCCCTACTTACATTTACTAGCATAAATGCCTCTTATTCCTTCAGACGAGAGCAGGATGCTCAAGGTCTAATTACAATCAAGAAGAACGCCCTTTCTTAACTTCTTCATTTAAGTTTGGCACATCCAAATTCAAAACATTTCAAACAATTTATCATGTGCCAAAATGCGTTGGCTGTTGCCCCACGCTCGGTTGTTGTTGGCGATGCTCCTGCATCATACTCCCTCACTTGAAAATTTTCATGGGCTCATGTCCATGAGCTCTCACATGGTCTGTCGATGCTTCTGGATCTCTGCTTCATTTTCCCAGCTGGCATATTCAACTGGATGTCCCTACCACTTGACCAAGTATTCAAAGTATTATTTTCTCTTAGTCCTCTTGCTAACTCTTTTGTCCAATATGCTTTCCATCTGTGGCTTCTCTGCAACTGGCATCTGTTTTGTCCACTGAACCTCTGGTTGTTCACTGTCTACTCTAGCTTTGTACAGGTACAAATCTGAGACATTGAGTATCGGAGAAATTCTGATCCCATCGGGTAATTCAATCTCATAAGCATTTTCCCCAAATTTCTTCAAGACCTTACATGGTCCGATCTTCTTCATCTTCAGTTTGTTATATGTCCCCTTTAGGAATCTTTCCTTTCTCAAATGTGCCAGAATCAAATCACCAACCTCAAATTGAAGTTGTCTTCTGTGTTGATCTGCTCTATTCTTATACTCTTGGATCGAGTTTTGCAATCGCTCCTTCACCTGGCTGTGAAGTTCCTTCATTGCTTCTGCGAAATCCTCTACACTAGCACTCCTAGTTGCATTCTTTTCTGAATCTCTCAATTCTAAAACTCCTCTTAGTTGCATCCCATAAACTACTTGAAATGGACTCTGCCCTATACTTCTGTTGATTGAATCATTATAAGCAAATTCCGCATGTGGTAGAATATTATCCCACTGACTATGGTGTTCTGTCACCAAGCTCCTCAACAAGTCTCCCATACTTTTGCTCACAACTTCTGTCTATCCATCCATTTGAGGATGATAAGCTGAACTGAATGACAAGTTTGTTCCCAGCTTTTTCCATAAGGTTCTCCAGAAGTGTCCCACGAACTTGGTGTCTCGATCTGAAACTATGCTCCTTGGTAAGCCGTGAAGTCGAATGACTTCTTTGAAAAACAGATTCACAATGTGAGTTGCGTCACTGGTTTTCTAACATGGTATGAAGTGTGCCATTTTAGAAAATCTATCTACCACTACAAAGATCGATTCAAACCCTCTTTGTGTTCTCGGTAGCCCCAATATGAAGTCCATGCTGACTGCATCCCATGGCCTGTCAGGTATCGGTAATGGTTGATAAAAGCCTGCATTCGGCCTCTTTCCTTTTGAATGATAACAAATTCTTCATTTGTCCACGAATCTTTTGATGTCTTCTCTCATTCTTGGCCAAAAATATGATTCGTTTAACTTTGAGAATGTCTTGTCATGAGCAAAATGTTTGGCCAATCCTCCACTATGTTTCTCCTTCAGCAAATTCTCCCTCATGGAGCATTTTGGAATACATAATTGATTGCCCCTGAACAGTAATCCTTCCTAGATCATGTATTCGGCCCATTGGCTTTTGTCCCTGAGAATTGGATTCTTAGTCGCCTCATACACTTCTTTAAAATCTGGATAATCTCTGTACATGTTCCTGAGATCATCAAAACCCAGTGTTTTGACTCTGAACTCCTGCAATAGCAAACATTTCTTGTTCAAAGCATCAACAACCTTGTTAGTAGTTCCAAAAATATGATTAGTTACAAAAGTAAAGTTCTACATGTATTCAACCCATTTTACATGTCTTTGATTCAACTTCTCCTGTTGAGTCACAAATTGAAAAGCATGATTGTCACTGTATAAGATAAACTCCTTCGAGATTATGTAATGTCTCCATTTCTTCAATGCCTGAATAATAGCATAGAACTCCTTATCATACGTAGAGTATTTCACTTTCGCTTCATTCATCTTCTCACTGAAGTATGCTATTGGCCTATTTTCTTGGATCAAGACTGCCTCTATTGCAAATCCACTTGCATCACATTTTACTTGAAATGTCTTTTTAAAATCCGGCAACACCAAAATTGGTTGTTCCATGATTTTCTTCTTCAACAAATTAAAACTTTTCTCAGCTTCTTCTATCCAGTGAAAAGACTTGTGTCTCTTCTTCACTGTGTCCATCATTGGTGCACTAATTCCACTGAAATTCTTGATGAACTTACGGTAGAAACTAGCCAATCCGTGAAAACTTCTCACCTCAAATATACTCTTTGGTGATGGCCAATTCTTAATTACCTCCACCTTATCTGGATCCATCCTCAAATTATTTGCAGAAATAACAAAACCCAAATAAATGAGATATGTCTTCATGAATGAAGATTTCTTCATATTTATCAGAAGCTTCTCTTGCTGTAGCCTCTTCATCACTGTAGCCAAATGTTTCAGATGCTCTACTTCTATTTTACTGAAAACCAGTATGTCATCAAGATACACAATGACAAATTTTCCGATGAAATCCTTCAGGACTTCATTCATCAATCTCATGAAAGTACTTGGCATGTTCGTTAAGACAAATGGCATAACATGCCATTCATACAACCCTTCGTTAGTCTTGAATGCTATCTTCCATTCATCACCTTCTCTCATACGAATCTGGTGATATCCACTTTTCAAATCAATCTTCGAAAAAAAATTGGCCCCACTTAAGAAATCCATCAGATCATCCATTCTTGGCAATGGAAATATGTACCTGATGGTTATCTTGTTGATCGCTCTTGAGTCAGTACACATCCTCCAGCCTCCATGTTTCTTCGGACTGAGTACTGTCAGAACAACACATGGAATCAAGCTTTCTCTAACCAACCCTTTGTCCATTAAGTCCTGGACTTGTCTTTTGACCTCTTCATTCTCCTGTGGCATCAATTTGTATGCTACTTTACTTGGTAAACTAGCTCCAGATATGAGATCAATATGATGACTTACACTTTTGATCAGTGGCAACGAACGAGGTAGTTCGTCCACTACTATGTCAGCAAACTCTTCCAATAGTTTTTGAACCTCTTCCGATAAATCATCTACCCTTGTACTGGTTAAAACAATTTTAGGCTTCCTGACCACGATGAATTTCAGTTCCTGCTTCTTCTTAACCTTTGTAAGAAGTTCCTTCCCACTCATGAGAAGTACAGTGTTACTTACTTCAGGTTTCACCTCCTTGTCCTTAATCAACAACAACATGTGAGTTCTCCCATTCTTCTATAGGGTGTATGTGTTCTTCCTCCCATCATGAATCACATTTTTGTCATATTGCCATGGTCTACCCAGCAATAGATGAAAAACATCCATGGGAATAACATCATAGAGTATTTCATCTTTATAC